>JADBJO010005413.1:25000-27500 GCA_016801955.1 Conus betulinus
AGCTCGTCAGTGTCAACAAATATGGCGCATCCCGTCCTGAATTGCAACCACACGGGTGCAGTGGTACAGACGAAAGCCACCCAGTCAGATTCGACGAGACCAGGAGAGGGCCAAACAGAGGCAGCTGAAACAGGTAGGTGCGAAGCATGACTGTGACTCTCATACAGTACGCGCACTGAATGCGCCGTTCTCACGTGACACACCGTCTGAAACGTCAAGTACACAGCGCTACGTTTTGACAACACGGCAGAACCAGAATGATGGGAAGCAAGATGAGGATGAAGCACCGTCCGATGTGCTCCACGTGCAGGATGCCAGTGAAGCTTCTGGCACGATTGATTGTGACAGTGCTGGTATTCAGCAACCTGGCACGGACATCGAGCCAATGATCGAAACTTCGATTAGTGGTTTCAGCGCCAGAGTAGTGAAAAGCTATGTTGCTGCCCTCACAGATAGGTCTGTGCAAAAGACGACTGAGGGACAAGGATAAAAACAAATCTTTAGAAAACGTGACAGTGCAGCGATCCACGGATGCTTATGTGTGAATCAGACGATCTTGCCCTGGAGTTTCTGTGTGTAAAGCTGTGTGTGTGGTGACAGCGAGTGTGTGTTTTGGTTTGTAAAGCAGGACGACAGAGACATGATGACAGAGGAACGAGCAGAACTTGGCAGTCTTCGAAGAGGGAAACGTGCTGACAGTGAACAACACGCCGAGATCCAAGCACGTGCAGCATGGGAGATGGACACGCTGCACGGCCTGATCCAGTTCTGCCTGGGCTGACAGCCTGTGTTCACGAGACTGGCATGACGGACGGGTTCCTATGGGACATATGCCAGCCTATAGTGAGGCGAAGGAACATTGCTTGCCAGGGTTTCCATGTCGGACTTGCCGCACCGCGTCATTTCATTGTTTTTGTTGTGTTATTGTTCGTCACGCCGTCCTGCTAAGGGAGCTATACTGCTTTAGAGCGATAAATCATTTCGTTCTGTCTGTCTGTCTGTCTGTCTGTCTGTCTCTCTCTGTCTGTCTGTCTGTCTGTCTGTCTCTCTGACAAAATTCTTTTACAGTTACAGCCCAGCTGACTACATAGTGTCCTGGTCACGGCGTGGAGAGGAAAAGGCTTACATCTTGAAGAACAGAGAGAAGAAGGGCAGGAAAAAGTGAGGATGGTGTAGGCATGGGGGAGGGAAGAGTGATAGTCAGTGGAACTGTGGAGGAGGAGGGAGGGGGGGAGGGGGTAGGTGGAGAAGGGGAACGGCTGTTCGTAGGCTACTTTTTGTTTTCTTCAGAGGTGAAAAGTTCACGTACACCGCGAGCCAGTGTTAACCGAGTTCTAGCTTGAGCAGCGCAGATTTGTTCTAAATGTACGTCATCAGCTCAATTGACGTCAAATTTGACCTGTCTATCATGTGGAGTATCCGTTTCGTATTTCCCTTACTTTCATCCGCATTATTCATTTGTTTGGATTGGGGTCACGAGGGAATTTGCGACAGTGACCAACCGCCGTGTGGAAGTGGTTAGCATCGCGGTTTATCGGTTGGGGGGTTGTGGGGTCGATTCTCACCAGAGCCAAGTGGGATTTTTCAGCGCCGACTGGCTCCTACCCAGAGTTGAGTTTGCAACAGGCTCAGCTGGGAAGACTGGGATCACACAGTCGAGTTTCATCCACTAAATGGATGCGTCTGACAGTGTTGGTCAAATTTCCTGACACTGCAGGTGTCTGGTATCCTTCGGGCCTGGATGTCTCCTTACATTATGAAGTGAGCATAGAATTCAACCCTGTTACGTCTCAGACCGGAATGGAAACATCATCTCATCCATCGATAAGCATTTAAAAAAAAGTCTCAATTCCGTGGCCCTGTATGCCCCGCTCCTCCATCAGACCGACTCAAATCCGTAGCCCATCTCCGGACCATCATGGAAATGCAAAGCATCATTCATCCATGCGGCCGCATTTAAAAAAAAGTCACTGGTATCCGTGGCCCTGTCATGCCCCGCTCTCATGGTGACCTCAAATTTGATGTCCTCCTCCACGTTTGCGGCCGCGCTTGGATTCAGGGTCACTGGCTTGGATTATCAGCGAGTCCATGGGGGCTGTCGTTGGACGGACGTGGTGGCGCCTCGGCCTCTGAAGGGAGAGAGCTCACCCACGCCGGCTCCGCGACTAAGCAATCACGGTCATCAGCAGGGGGGTAGTAGGCGGTGTTCTGCGTATGTTGGATCAGAACAGCGCCACTGAACACCACCGAAATGGCACGGCAGCAGCAGTGCAGTGTCTCCTCCGGTGGGTTGCCACTTCACGGCGTCACATGGACTACTCCCTGTGGATTGCTGGAGCTGGGTCTGTGGCAGATCAGACTGGAATGTGGCTGGAGCATGAATTGACGATTGTGAAATTTCGGTGACGGTTAAGGTGTGAACTTGTCAGTGTGTTTCATTAGCTGCACGCCTGCACACTCACTGGCTTCATTCATCTCCAGTTGAAACCCTTCTACAGTC
>JADBJO010005413.1:32500-42500 GCA_016801955.1 Conus betulinus
TATATGCTGGTATTACTGGTGGTAATGTTTGTATCATCATCATCGTCGTCATCATTATCATCATCATCGTCGTCATCATCGTCATCATCATCATCATCATCATCATCACCACCACCACCACCACCACCCGCCGTGCGAAGTGGTTTTTCTGCCCCGACCGGCTCCTACCAGAGTTGAGTTTGCTGCGGACTCAGTTGGGAAGACTGGGACCACACAGTCGAGTTTCATCCACTTATGGATGCGTTTCTGAGAGTGTGTGCTCAAATTTCCTGACCAACACTGCAGGTGCCTGTATCTCTCGGGCCTGGTTGACGCCGGGATATATTATGAAAGGAAGCGTAGAGTACAGCCTGTCATGTAGTCTCAGACCGAAATGGAAATCCGTTAGCATCATCTTAATCATCCTCATTCTCATCGATCAGCATAAAAAAAAAAAAAAAAAAAGTCTCAAATTCTGTGGCCCTTCATGCCCTGCTCTCATGGTGACCTCATTTTTCGATGTCCTCTCCACGTCTGTGGCCTTGGTTTGGTTCCGTCGGGGTCACCGGTATCGGCGGGTCCATGGGGGCTGTCGTTGGACAGGACGTGGTGGCGCCCTCCGGGGGGAGAGCTCACTCACGCCGGCTCCGCGACTAAGCAATTATTGTCGTCAGTAGGGGGCTTAGTAGGTGGTGTCCTGCGTATGTTAGATCAGAACAGGCGCCACTGAACACCACGAAGTGAGAACAGGTACAACATTATGTGTCAGATATTTGGACAATCAGACTCACATGATTTATAGGAGATGTACACATTTTTTCAAAAGATCCTTCGCTGAACAGGGAGCCAGTATAGAGGACACCAAAGTGGAGAAATATGGTCAGATAAAGAGAACAATTTATGAGGTGGGCAGCATAGGTTTGGACTTTCTAATATTTACCACCAAGACATCTTGGGCAGATAGACAAAAGAACATTACTGTAACTAACGAACGAACGAACGAAATTCTATTTTTCCAGGGTAGTAGGATAAGCAAAGTATACATGCTTTTCTCCCGCCCCAGCCCTGGGGGAAAACAACAAACAACAACAACAACAACAACAAATTGAGAAAGCATGCAAGTCACTATATCAGGTACAGGGGGAAAATGCGAATACACAAATCGAAAATTAGACCAAGATAAGAACAGACTGATTCCACAAACGCAAATAACAAAAACCCTGCATACATTCACAAGTGCGCACGCGCGCACGCACAAATGATAGCAGGGATGGGGATGGGGGGAATTGTCTACTGACAAAAGAAAAAAAAAAGAAAATAGATAAAGAAAAAATAAAAATAAATAAGAAATAAACAAAGAAAAGAAGAAGAAGAAGAAGAAGAAGACGAAAAGAAACGGAAAGTGTAAAAAATGCTAGCACACATACATCAATCACAAATTCGCGGGCCATCGCAAACACACACACACACACACACACACACACACACACACACACCACCATATATATAATATATATATATATATATATATATATATATATATAATATATATAAGGTACATCAATAAGTTTGTACACTCATGCACAGGGAAACAGCGTTCTTTCAAAATAATCAAAATGCATTGAATTTGTCAATGCGTTTAGTTACACTGTTTGAAATAGTCATTTTTGTACGCTGCCTTAAAAGAAGCAATGCTAACCTTTTTGTTTAATGTTATTGGTAGACAGTTCCAAAGTGATCCACCTGTGTGGCAAAGACTGGTTTTGAACAGGTCAATTCTAGATTTACAGATAAGTATATCATTGGCGTATCTTGATTGGTTGAGGGAAATCTTGCGGCTAGAGTCGAAGGTGCATAACCATTCATTATTCTGTACATCAGTTTTGCTCTATTGTGCTGAAGTCTGTATGACAGGGGAAGACTGTCTAGCTGTACTTAGTTCTGTAATGCTAATGTTGAGAATAGTTGAAAGATCTAGCTTAAGAGCACGAACTAAACGTTTCGACGAATAAACGCTAGAGAATAAAAAAAGAAAAGAGTTCACGTAAAATCAATGCATGATTGAATGTACGTGTGATAAAACTGCTTTCGGGGGTTCATATTCAAATAGTTTTTGATTTTTGAGAACTGGAATTTTTGTTTTCATTTTTGTGATACATGTTTGCTTATACAATTAATATATGGGGTGACCAAGTGAGATTATTGTCTAAAGTGACTCTCCTATGAGAGCTCACTTCTTCAAGGTGCTTGTCACCGATGGATATGGAGGGCATAGCCGGTTAAATTTGGTCTTTTCTGTCGCGAAGTTATAACCATACGTTTCATTGTCTGTTCGTTTAAGGACACGTGATTTAGCTTGGTCCAGGTCACGTACTGATCAATATTCTCTTGTAATTTAATGAATAGTTGATTTTAGGTCAGAGTGCTTAGAGTGGATAGATGTATCTTCGGCAAAGAGATCGATCGCATGAACCTTTGATATGTAAAGGCAGATCATTCACATATGATAAAAAGAGAGGAGGACCAAGTACGGATCCTTGTGCACACCAAATATCTGTGGTAAGCATCTGACTGCTCGTTACATGGGAAAACTAATTGTTGACGACTGAAGAGAAACGATTTTACCAAAAGAAAGGACGTGAGAGGAAAATTTATAGATAGCCAGTTTTCTTAGTAAACATTTGTGATCAATAACGTCAAATACTTTTTAATAATAAAAGAAGACGTATTAGAAAACTCGTAGATAAGAGTTGTGGTGGCATCCGCGAAAATGAGAAAGCGCCTGAATTTAAGAAAACAAAATTACAGAGACACAAGCGATATGGGAGATTAAACACAAAGAGTCTGGACAAGTGTTACACCAAGTTTGCGAGCAGAAAAAAATGGAATCATTGACAGTCAGTGAAGCGGACTGACAGAAAGTGCTTTGGAGGGAAGATGACACCGTTTCAGTTGTGTCTTTCTTTCAAAGTTTTATCCGCCATCCAATTTTCGAGGTCCAAAGCTCAGGACGTTGGGTTTTCAGTTCTTGCCTGAATATCGGCGAAGGGTCCAGAAGCATGGAGTTGACTGCCATCAGAGAAGCTATGGTGGAAAAATAAATGCTGGGTTACTAACGTAGGAGACAGGATACGACATGAAAAGGCCAGGTCTCGAACCTCATCCCTGGGGCACACATCGCACAACAACGGAATTAGGTTGAAAGCGGAACTCTTGACAGTACAACAACTTGATAGTGATCGGTGAAGCAGGGATGAAACCAGTCAAAGACTACACCAGAGGAGAACAGCCCAGTCATGAAAACCGGAGAGAAGAATAGAAAGATCGATGGTATCAAAAGCTGCAGAGAAATCTCGCAGAGAAAGCCGTGATATGTTAACGTTGTCGTCAAGGGCAGTCGTTAAGTCGTTTGCAGTTTCCATGAAGAAGAGTTTCAATGCCATGGCCGGAGCGTTAACCAGTTTGAAGAGGAAACACGAGGTTGTTAGGATGAAGATGGCGATTGGTAGTATGAAGTAAAAGGTTGTTAGTGTGAAGATGGAGGCTGTTAGAATGAAGATGTTTCATGACCTGATGAACAACAGTTAAAAAAAAATGTGCTGCTGCTGTTGCTGCTGCTGCTGCTGATAATAATAATAATAATAATGATGATGATGATGATGATGATAATAATAATCATAATAATAATGAGAAAGAAGAAGAAGAAGGATGCTGCTGCTGCTGCTGCTGCTGATGATGTCGACAAATTCTGTAGTAGGCTACTGGATGCCTTCAACGTTCTACAACGTTAAGGGTTCAAAACACACACACACACACACACACACACACACGCTCATGCATTCATGCAGTGTACACATAACGCTCTCATACGCACACACGCTGTCTGTGTGTCTGCCTCTCTCTCTCTCTCTCTCTCTCTCTCTTTCTCACTGTCTGCACACCTCTCCTTCTCCTTGCCCACGCTCCCTTTATATTTCTCTCCTCCCCTCCCTCCCTCCCTCCCTCCCCCCCTCTGTCTCATCCTGTGTCTGTCTGTCTGTCTGTCTCATGCATGCACGCACATGCGCACGCACACAACATTACACAAGCGCACAGCGCGCACTCATAATCGACCAAAGCTTCCGTGTTACTGACAGGAAGCAATAGAACCTTTTAAGGTGGTGTTCTGCAACTCGCTATAGAACAGATGGTGTTTTTGTTTGTTTGTTTGTTTGTTTGTTGTTTTGTTTTTTTCTTCCCCAGCGCCGACTTGAAAATCAGAAAGGACAGGACTGCCTCGAGCTCCAGCGAGACGCGGGAGAATTTGAGAATGTTAAGTGACTTTGACAATGGAAGAAAGGCTCGGAGCAGTGTGTGTGTGTGTGTGTGTGTGTGTGTGTGTGTGTGTGTGTGTGTATGCGCGCGCGTGCGCGCGTCTGCGTGTCTGTGTGTGTCTGTGTGTCCGTGTTTTTCCGTACGTGCGCGTGTTCCATGAATGCACTTCATAGTTTCAAACGTGGTGAGAGCGATAAAAGCGCCCTGTGTGGTCGACGAGGCCGTGCCTACTCTGAAACCAAAATCCACCGCACAGCTGCGTGTTGAAGGAAGCTAAAACTGTTTATATTCATAATACGAGGAGGTGCACTAAGGTCGAGCAGATCTATGATTGTTTCCCTTTGAAACATCTGTGAAGTGAAAACACCAATCGCTGTGATGTACTGGCTAACGTCGCGTATTCGTGGATGGGGGGTTGTGGGGTTCGATTCCCCTTAGAGCTCTTTATTTGTGTGATTGTGTTATGCGCATGACCGGTTCCTGTGCAGAGATGAGCTTGCCACGGGGTTCAGCTGGGGCCTATGAGGCTACAAAGAGGAGTTCACCCACTTCATGAATGCGTCTGTAGGAGTGATTGTTGAAATTCTTCAACCACCACGGCAGGTGTCTGTTTCTCTCGGGCCTGGTTGACGCCGGTATACATTATGAAACTAAGCGTAGAGTGCAGCCCCTGCCACGAAGATTGGAATAGAACTCCAGTGAATCCATGTCATTATCATCATCATCATCATCATCATCATCATCATCATCACCATCGCCATCATCGTCATCAATCGGTAATCAACAACAACAACAAATAAACAAGTCTGCGGCCTTTCCTATCCTGCTCCCATGTTGACCTCAGTTTGGATTTGCTCTCCACATACATGTCTTGGTGAGTTCATGGCGACTCTCGTCGGACGGACGTGGTGGCGCCCTCCGGAGGGCGATCCCTGTGGCCGGCAGGGGGCTTTGTAGGTGCTGTCCCTCGTATATTGGACCAGCGCAGGCGCCACTGAACACCACCAAAGTAATTCAGCAGTAGTGCAGTGTCTTCTCTGGTTGGTTGCCTCATGGCGACCTGACACGGAGCACTCGATGTACATTGCTGCGAGAGGGGGGGGGGGGGTGGGGAGGGGGGGGGGGGGGGGGGGGGCAAGCCGGGAACTAGGAGCCAGGATGAGCTGCGTGGGGGTAGCGCTGACTGGGTGACACAGAGATAAGACTGCTTTAGAAAAATAAGAATGAAAGAAAAAGCAAGCAAGACAGAAAAAGGTCACGAGTGAAAAAAAAAAATCGTTTTTTTTTTGCTGCCAGGGGAGGGTAATCGCAAGAGCGGACAGAAAACGTGAATCTTCATGCATGGAGTCACCAGAGGCTGTTGAACACCTGGACACACCTATAAATCTATGACAGTAGCGCCCCTCTTGAACGAGTTAGTCCCTAAAGTATTGTCCATCTTCTTTAACAAGTCTGCTTTAAAAATTAACTCAACAGATTTTGTGCATAATCTTGCCGACGGACAACAACAGTAACAACAACAACAACAACACAACAACAACAACAATAGGAATGAGGAATGACAACAGCACCACCACCAACTACTACTACTGCTGCTGTTGCTGCTGCTGCTGTTGCTGCTGCTGCTGCTGCTACCACTACTACTACATGGACGCCAGTAAGAACAGGAATGAGACAGGTCAGGCTCATTTTACAAGTTCTAAGCTTTTGGACTAAAACAGCTCTGCTTCGACATATGTGAATGTCATGGACAAAATCATTTCGCAAGAAAGCCCCCTCCACTCCCTCCTCCCCCCCCCCCCCCCCCCCCCGCGCCCCCCTTCCCCCTTTCCCCCATCCCCCCCCCCCCCCCCCCTTCTTTTTTTTTTTATCCCCTTGGTATAGGATAACGTCTTTTTTTTTTTTTTATCTTGATACACGATCAGCCCTCATAAGCCTTCATTACTTTGTTAGCGCTCTTTCTATTTCTGCATGTATTCTGTTAATGACCACAAGTAAAAAAAAAAAAAAAAAAGGTTTTCTTAAAAGTAGAAAAGTATACTGTACGAAGAATTCTTACACGAAACTTTTTTTTTTTTATTCTCTAGCCGTGTTTGTGTGGGCGAAGATTGAAAGGAAGCATGTGTTAACTTTGGTGAAAAACAAACGAAGAAAGTAAACAAAAATAAAACAAAAAAAAAAAAAAAACAAAAACAAACAAAACAAAACCCCCCCCCCCCCCCCCCCCCCACCCACACACACACACACACAACACAAAGAAAAACGAAACCGTTACTCAAGAACAGTTGTTTCCGACCACATATATCAATGTTTTTTCCGACAAACGACAGACGATGTGGGACTGGCATTCTTGTAGACTGTCTGAGATGTCATTTCACTTTGGAAAGAGAAGGAAAGAAATGTCAAAATGACATCTTTCCTGAACACTTTTCATCGATTTTTGAACACACACACACACACACACGCACGCACGCACGCACGCACACACACACACACACACACACACACACACACACTCTCTCTCTCTCTCTCTCTCTCCACACACACATGAGACGTTACGTGTTTGGTAATACTCGTCCATGCAAGGCAAATGAAGGCATGAACTGGAATACCGACAGTTGCCATCAACTGGCATCTCTCTGAAACACACTGCTTCAATTGATGAGTTGGAACAGCATCACTGTACCTACCTTACACTAAGTACACGACATTGCTGTGAATCGCACAGTCGTTTCCGCCATTTTCGCCAAAGCACTCGCGTCAACGATGGAAGGGAGGAGAGGTGCTGAGTGAGTATTTCGATCATGGCCACGTCTTGTTAGGGAGATTTTTCAATGTAGACACACACATGCGCTGCTGGTTTTCTCTCATAACGATTCACGCGGTGATGTAACCGTCTGGCCGGAAACTATTCCCGATGATGATTATGCACCTTGTAAAGGGTAGTCACAAATCAAGCATATGTAATGACGGGTTTGGATGGGATGAGAACGTCATTGTTTTGAACAGAAATTCATGTTCGTTGATCATTTCACTGTCACAAATATAACGCTCTGTAGTGTGCGATCTCTATGTTGAACTATTTCATGTATCGTAATCAGATGTGCACAACCCTGTAGCGTGCTTTTTAATCAGAAGATGCAAAACACATTTTTAGACACCACCACACCTCCCCCCCAACAAAAAAAAAAAAAAAAAAAAAAAAAGTGGGACAATGATAAGTGATGCTTTCAAAGAACCTTAATTCGAAATGGTATTCTCTGAAGAATTGTGTGGACATTTTTGACAGTCAAAGAAGGGCAAGAAATATTTAACAATAGCTACCGAAGCTGCTGGACAGTCGCTAGAAAATTTTGAAGGCTAGGTCTTCTTTGCCTGAAAATGAACAAAATATACAACCATATTATTTACCGGAACTTGCGACGTTGGTCAGAAAGCTTCAGCAAGGTTTTCAGAGACGACACTCCGTTAACCGACTGCAAGTCGACTGTGTGGCTTCAGTCTTCCCAGTGGAGCATGTAATTCACTCAGCTCTGAGCAGAAGCCGTCTAAAGTGGAAAATTACTTTTACCCTTTCATCTTGTTCACGATTGCGCCTAACAGAATTTACGCATCGACTAGCAAGATTCTTTTGTTTCCCCCTCTGTCTCATCTTCTGTGCAGCTCCAGTGGCACTGCACCCACACCGCTCGTGCGGGCTTCCCGACACAGTTTCAGCACCAACAATACACTAAAAACAATCAGTGTCAAGTCGCCATGAGGCAGCCCGCCTGAGGAGACACTGCACTGCTGCCGAGACAATTCGGTGGAGTTTAGCGTTGCCCCGTTCTGAGCCAACACACACAGGACACTGCCTACTTAGACTCCTGCTTTCGACAATAATTGCTTAGTAGTGAGCCAGCGTGAGTGAGCTCCCCGTTCTGGGGGTTGCTACCACGTCCGTCTAACGACAGTTCTCATGAATTTGCCGGTACCGTTGATCACGACAGAACCTCCCGTAGGGCATAGACCGTAGAGAGGAAATCAAAACTGTCGTCCCCTATGACAGCAGGGCATGAAGGGCCGCAGGATGTGTCACTTTTGAAAATTCTGATTAATGAACATGAAGGATGATGAAGATCATGCAACAAATTTCCGTTCTGGTTACATGACTACGTGACAGAACTGTACTCTACGCTGACTTCACTGGTATATCCCTGCGTCGATCAGGCCTGACAGATACAGGCACCTGCAGTGCTGGTCATGGAATTTGAGCAACACTCTCGGAGACGCATCCATGAAATGACCGAAACTCGACTGTGAGGTCCCAGTGTTGCCAACTGAACCCAGAGCAAATTCAGCTCTAGGTAGAGCTGGTCTGGGTGGAAAAAAAAAAATCCCACATCTGCTTGCCTCTTCTGGGAATGGAACCTAGCCGGGAAGCCCAGACACTAACCGCTTGGCCATGGCGTTTGATTGAGCAAGAACATTATTTATGGCTGACCTACAGGCTCGAGAAACGTTAGTACATTATTTACTGTCAGCATCATAATCAGTGCAGAAACGAACAAACTGACAGAATGGAAACTACATTACACGTTGTGACTTGGTAAATACAGAAAAAAAAACGCACGCTTCTGGCAATTGCGGGTAGATAACGTAATCGTCGGGGACAAAAACTAGGACAGACACAACACTGTAGAATTCACCGATCACGTGACCAGAGACAGCGACTCCACCCCCCCCCCCCCCCCCCCCCACATCCTTCGCTCCTTCCCAATTTCTCCACCCACATCTACTCTGTTAACCGCCCACGTCAACGGCATTACGAGGGTCAGTCAACAAGTTCTCTCCCTTGGGCCTCACTTGGCGGCATTTCCGCTTCCTTTGACATCTTCCGGTTGAGTGGAAGCCGGTCGTGTTTTGCCCCCAACACTGGGGGGGGGGGGGGGGGGGGGGGGGGGGGGGGGTGGGAGGGATGGGGCAGCGGGGGAAGGGAGGGAGGAGAGAAGGGAGGAATCTAGGGGTATGACACTCATTCATTCTGGCACTTTGCCCTCAGGGGGGAGCTGAATCAGTCTCCACGCCCTCGACTTCGCCGACAATAATTATTGTCAACGACAGAATCGGTCGTTGGTGAAAATGTGTGCCTCCTCTCTCTCCCCCATCATTTCCTCTGCCACGCGATATTTTGGGGATGGGATTGGGGGGGATGGGGGGGGGGGGGGGGGGGATGGATGGAGAGTCAGGGATGGGTGGGGGTCTGGCGGGAAGGGGTGGTGGGAGGGATGGGAACAGAAACTGGGACTGGGTTGATTAGGGAAGGTAATGAAGAGACACAGAAAGACTAAAACTGATCGCAGACCGCGCTACACCGTCCACTATTCGATAATACCTCAGCCCCGTAGACAACCACAGGAAGCCTGTGACAGTAAGCGTGGAGAGAAGTGAGAGGGTGAAGAGAGTGGGGAAGGCAGTGGGGAACGGGAGGAGGTTGGAAGGGGCGATTACGTCATCACACCTGGTGATGTGAGGAAGTGGGACGCTAAGCGTAGAACTAGAAGCAGTCTGTGACCGGAATGGATTACTGCGCATGGCCTCAGTCGTAGTGGCAGATTAGAATACGTTAGAGAGACATGCAACAGTCGGATAGGCCGAAGGAATAAATATACTGGGCACATTATAGTAAAAGAATAAGGGTATATGCTAGAGAACTGAAACAGAGTAT
>JADBJO010005413.1:55000-60000 GCA_016801955.1 Conus betulinus
TCTTTATAGTTTATTTTCAGTGTGGTTTTCTCGCATGTTCTGTCTTTCCTGACGAGCCAAAATTAACATGGATTCAGTTGTATCAGGATGGACAATCATATCATCATCACCACACCAGTGTTTAACAGTTGTTATACTGATCTTTAAATGATGATTTTTTTTTAATATTAATATTGTGACTAGCATACTGTGTTGACGTTTCATTAGCAAATAAATCGCAAATAAATCACGCACTGCATGTTGAATGGATAAAGGCAGGTCATCGATGCACATCCCTCCCGAAGTTGGAGCTTGGCTGCCTTAATGGCAGGATGAAAGAAACGGTCATACACACAAAACTCCACTCCCTCTGTTGGGTACATGGGACTGATCCTTGCCTGTCCACACAGGGAGTGTCCGCAGGAGTATCAGCCGGCGTACACGGGAAAGGAAAAAAAAATAATATACACAGAAAACAGACGTGAACCTAGCACTGACCCCTGTTGTACCCCACGTGGAATCACTCTTACAGCAGAAACCAAACAGACGCTCTGAGCATGATTTGTAAATTTGATTTGAAGAACTAATGCACGGGTATCGTCAACTCCGTAAAGCTCAAGCTTTTGTAACACTATGCCATGATTACGTAGATCGAAAGCTTTTGATAAATCAATGAAAACTACACCAACTACTTTGCTATCATTGATGTTTAGTAACCATGAGTCAATGATTCTACACACAAAGCGGTTTCACAAGAATGCTGGTTTCTAAATCCTGACTGGTTTCGATGAAAAAGCTGATTTTTTTTTTTTAAACGAAAGATGGTAAATGATAATGTACATGACGTTCAAGTGGTTTAGAGATGGGAGATAACAATGAGATCGGTCTGGAATGATTTAGACAGTTAATACCCCCCCCCCCCCCCCCCCCCCCTTTTTTTTATGCAGTGGAATACTTTTGCATGTTCAAAGGCTTCAGGAAACTGACCTTTGGATAAACAATGATTGAAACAATAGGCACGCTGTTGGCTCGGTATGGAAGAGCCAAGGTAGATAACACTTCAGAGGCAGATATCCATGGACTCTTTGAACTGTCCCCGTTGGATGCAGGTGATTGCGCTGTTCTTGCATCACGGTTTTTTTTAGATTTCCTTGACAGGCGTGTTCTTGTGGCCTCAACTCATCGGACTGAAGAAGAAGAAGAAGAAGAAGAAAAAGAAGAAGACGACCAGCCGCCGTGGCGAGTGGTTAGCGTCGCGGACTCCCGGCTGGGAGGTCAGGGGTTCGAATCCCATCAGAGTCATGTGGGTTTTTCTGCCTCGACCGGCTCCTACCCAGAGTTGAGTTTGCTGCGGGCTCAGTTGGGAAGACTGGGACCACACAGTCGAGTTTCATCCACTTAATGGATGCGTTTCTGAGAGTGTTGCTCAAATTTCCTGACCAACACTGCAGTGTCTGTATCTCTCGGGCCTGGTTGACGCCGGGATATATTATGAAAGGAAGCGTAGAGTACAGCCCTGTCATGTAGTCTCAGACCGAAATGGAAATCCGTAGCATCATCTTAATCATCCTCATTCTCATCGATCAGCAAAAAAAAAAGTCTCAAATTCTGTGGCCCTTCATGCCCTGCTCATGGTGACCTCAATTTCGATGTCCTCTCCACGTCTGTGGCCTTGGTTTGGTTCCGTCGGGGTCACCGGTATCGGCGAGTCCATGGGGGCTGTCGTTGGACGGGCGTGGTGGCGCCCTCCGGAGGGAGAGCTCACTCACGCCGGCTCCGCGACTAAGCAATTATTGTCGTCAGTAGGGGGCTTAGTAGGTGGTGTCCTGCGTATGTTAGATCAGAACAGGCGCCACTGAACACCACTGAAGTGACTCGGCAGCAGTGCAGTGTGTCTCCTCCTTGCCTCTTGACGACTGACATTGACTGCTCCCTGTGGATTGCCGGTGCCGTGGCTGCGGCGGGGCCGACCGGGCTGTGGCTGTGGAGGGGGTGTCGGAATGAGCGGCGTGGGTGCACTGCCTCTGAGGTGGCGCAGAGGTTGGGACAGAAAAAAAAAGAAGAAAGAAGAGAGGAGGAGGAGGAGGAGGAGGAGGAGGAGAGGAAGAAGAAGAAGAAGAAGAAGAAGAAGAAGAAGAAGAAGAAGAAAGCAACAAAGAAAGAACAGAAGGGGAAGGATATGAAAGCGGGGCTAAGGACACGGGACAGCGGAAAGAGACAGACAAGGATACAAAGAAGGAAGGGGAGAGAAAAAGGACGAGAAAGACGGCGAGAGAAAAAGAACAAGGAAGAAAGAAAGACAGGAAGAAAGAGAAAAAAAAGGAAGGAGAAGAAAATGATGAAGGAAGAAAGAATGGATGAAAATGAGAATGATAAGAAAGAGGAGTCACGACCGAAAAAAGTAAAAGAAGAAAAGTGGGGAAGAGAAAGAAAGAAGGAAAGAAAAAAAAAAAGATGAAAAGAAAAAGGATGAAGAGAAGAAAAGAAAAAAAAAAAGAAGAAAGATAAAGAAGGCAAAATAAGCCAAAAATAAAAAAAAAAAAACGGAGAAAGAACGACGAATACGGAGAGAGAGAGAGAGAGAGAGAGAGATGAGAATGAAGAGAAGAGTGAAGAGAAATGAACGATCATTGTACAGCAAAAATGGCTTTTTTTGAAGGTCTCTTTATCATTCTGCCCAACAGAACGTATTGAAAATAAAAGCTAGGAAAGAAAACACAACAAAAGACAAGCGGATCCAAACGGAAATAAAATAACTTAAAATGAACAAGAAATCAAACAAGGCAAAAACAAACAAACAAAGAGACGAACAAAATTACACCCTCGAATAACTGATTGATTTTGTATCTGTGAAAAGGCGCGTGCGCGCGCGCTCGCTCACAGACACACAGACAGACAGACAGACAGACACACACACACACACACACACACACACGCGCGCACGCGCGCGCACGCATGCACGCGCACACACACACACACACACACACACACACACACACACACACACACACACACACACACACACACACACTTAAATTCATTTGATTCTTTGCACACAAGTCATCCAAACCATTACATTAGCGGGTACAATACACACACACACACACACACACACACACACACACACACACGCACGCACGCACGTATGCACGCACGCACACACACGCACGCACACACACACACACACACACACACACATACACACACACACACTCACACACACACACACACACACACACACACACACACACACACACACACACACACACACTCACACACACACACACACACACACACACACACACACACACACACACACACACACTCACACTTTAAATTCAATTGATTTTATTTGCACACAAATCATCCAAACCATATATATTAGCGGGTACAATGCACATTCTTGATCGGCCGGTTTCTTCGGGCAGGTCGGCCATATTTTCATGCTTTTCGCAAGACGAAAAAAAAAAAAAAAAAAAAAAAAAAAAAGAAAAAGACTAAACTAGCGACAGTCAAAAGACTAGTGTTACCTTCTGCATTGTTCAGACTGTTTTCAATTCAACGAAGTAATCAGTGAATACATCTCCCGTAACGAAGCATTCTTCGCTGGTTTAAACGCCGGTCTGGAGCTAACGAACAGCTTTCCAAACTAAAGTTCCGTCGCTTTTATCCAGAACGTACTTTCAGGAAGAATCACGTCTAGATTTTCTGATAACGAATTTAACTATGTTACCCCCTTTTTTTTTCTCATATACTTCTTTGTCAGGGTCAATGATTTTAAATTATCTCTTTCGCCCGTTGAATTAACGCTCACCTCCGCAAGCCAGACAGGCAGAAAATCTGATTTCACCGTCTGGGGATCAAAAAGGGTGGGGGGGGGGGGGGGGGGGGGGGGGGGGGGGGGGGTGAGTTTATCGACAACACTCAGAAAGGCTGTCGTCTGAAAAGTCAAGAGCATCATTCGGATCAATTTAACTATGAAATGTTTGTAAAAGGCGAAGAGAAACAAGGTCTGATTGAACGGAAGAAGAAGAAGAAGAAGAAGAAGAGAAGAGAAGAAGAAGAAGAAGAAGAAGATGAAGATGATGATGATGATGATGATGATGATGATGATGATGATGATGAGAAGATGAAGAATGAAGAAGAGAAGAAGAAGAAGAAGAAGAAGAAGAAGAAGAAGATGAAGAAGATGATGATGATGATGAAGATGAAGAAGAAGAAGAAGAAGAAGAAGAAGAAGATGGCGATGATGATGATGATGATGAAGAAGAAGAAGAAAGAAGAAGAAGAAGAAGAGAGAAGAAGAAGAAATCACAGTGTGCACCTGCATGCATGCCTTGAAGGCACTCGTGTAAGAAGCATCAGTTTAGATGGTCAGAAAATGTAAGCCTCCAATTTCACTGATGCAACACGGCAGGGTTCAAGACGAACTGGGATTTCAAACAGGTCAGTGTATCTATCAAGGCGGGTCCATATTCCAGTGGTTAGCGCGTTCGTCTGCGGAACTTAGGGTCGTGGGTTCGGACCACCAGTGCACAGCGCTCATCTAGAAGGCAACGAACACTAATGTTCATAAAAAATAATACAGATTCATAAAATTCCATAAAAGACATCACCCCCATGACATTTAACACACATTTTTGTCATTAACAGACATAATTACTGAAACTTCACAGACTGTAAGTGAATCCAGTGAATATACTGGTCCCTCGTCCCTAAAATCGTTCTGCAAACAAACACTTGCACCCTGTGACTTACTGTATACCCCCTCTAGCTGTACATGAAGTAAGAAGGCTCCTAATGCCGTTAAATAATAATAATAATAATAATAATAATAATAATAATAACAACAACAATAATAATGATGATGGTGATGATGATGATAATAATAACAACAACAACAACAACAACAATAATAATGATAATAATGATAAAAAAAATTATAATACTGATGATGATGAAGATGATGATGATAATGACGATGATGATGATGTAGTGGACAATGAGCTCAGGGAACAACA
>JADBJO010005413.1:65000-67500 GCA_016801955.1 Conus betulinus
TTCATTTCCCACACCTTGATTTAACCACACGTCACCAAAACCATTGCTACATATAAACAAACACGCACATTTGAAACCCAGTTCTTCTTTCCCCTAGCATCTAAATCATACAGCATTTTATACGCTATGTTAGGTAACCTATGTTCATCCATATGTAATAGCTTAAACAATATCGAAGGCAGTTAACCGCAGCATTAACATACGTGGAAATCTGTTTGTTTCACCATATACTAAATCATTGGGGAGTACGCAGATCTACGACCTAAATACTTTTTAAGAGCAAATAAATGAAGGGACTCACAATGAACAGCGGCTTGGTCTAACCCCCATATTTCTGATCCGTATAGCAGTACTGGCGGGACACGCGTATCAAAAAGTTTTTATAAACAGTTCAAAGGAATTGTTATTTAGAGCATATAGCTTCTGAACTATACACAACAATGCATTTTTCGCTCGACTGGCAAGATCTTTACAAGCAGCAGTGAAACTCAGACGAGTGGAGATAAATATTCCCAAATACTTGTAAACATTAACTACAAGCATTACCACCGCCATCATATATATAGCCATCGTTCTCTTACACTTAGATAACCTCCCTTCCGAAATACAATTATGTTACTTTTATCCATGTTGACTTTTCAATTGAAGCGAAGAAGCAGCATGTTGCAAGTTATTTATCACTTCTGCTGTACCTCGAATGTAATCAGAAAGTTTAAAACCACAGCTTACTCTACGTTTTACATTTCCATACATAACTTTTGATACACTTAAATAACTTACCAGTTATGCCATTTTTTAAATAAAATAGGGCCATAACAGATTTGTATTAATCGAATCCAATGCTTTTTTCAAAGTCTATGAACGCTACATAAAGTTTACGGTTATATGAAAACTGCTTTTGCACAAACGCTAACAACGTAAATATGTGATGAACTGTCGAATATCCTTTTCTAAAGCCTGCTTGATACTCAACTGTAATATTGTTCTCGTCTATCCATTCTTGTAATATGTTGTTAATAATAGAACTATAAAGTTAGTTGCTTATATCAGTAATAGAGATACCTCTATAATTATTGGGATTATTAACATCTCCTTTTTTTTAAAAGGAGAAAGAACGAACGAATACGGAGAGAGAGAGAGAGAGAGAGAGAGAGAGAGAGAGAGAGAGAGAGAGAGAGAGAGAGAGACAGACAGGACAGACAGACAGACAGACAGACAAGACAGGCGAGCAGGGAGGCTGGAAGGCAGGCAGCCAGACACACAGATAGAGACAGGAGACAAACAAAAGAGACAAAGAGACACAGGGAGAAAAAGAGGGAAAAGTTGAGTAGCAGACCACACACACACACACACACACACACACACACACACACACACACACACACACACAGAGAGAGAGAGAGAGAGAGAGAGAGAGAGAGAGAGAGAGAGAGAGAGAGAGAGAGAGAGAGAGATGATATTGCCAAGGGTGTAGGACATAGGGGGAAAAGGGTGAGTGAAAGATAAACAGCAGACAATACTGCAAAAGGAACGTCGAGGGTAATCCTGTTAAGGTTGCGCTGTCACCTTTCCAAGGCTTAATAATCCCGTCAGCTTTGATGTGACAATTTCACTACGCCCCCCCCCCCCCCCCCCCCCCCACCCCACACACCCCACACACACAACACAGCCCCTCCCCCCTCCCCCTCCCACCCGCAGCTTCGCCAGATGACTTAGTGGTCAGCAGCGCTTGTCAACTTTGTCGGTTTTTGATGATGGTATTTAGGTGACGTTGTCAACAGTCATGAATCTACTCTCTAAGCAGAATGTCAGTCACAGGACCAGTGGAGAACGGGTGAGGAAATGACAATTGACAATGACAATGACAATGACAAATGACAATGACAAATGACAATGACAAATGACAAATGACAATGACAATGACAAATGACAATGACAAATGACAGTGACAATGACAATGACAAATATTTTAATGTCCATTCATCAATTAAGCCCTTTAGACAAGGGGGCATGTTTAAACATAATTTCAGTAAAATCAGTCACCCACCTCATCCTTCCCTTCGCCCTCCCACCACCCCCTCGCCCGAAAACTCGTTCCAACAGCTTCCTCCCTCCCCCCTCCCTCCCCCCTCTCTCTCTCCCACCCAACCTCTAAAGCCCACTCCCGATTCCTCAATCACGCACTTACGCACATACAGGCATATGACATCAGATCATCTTGACAAATATTTCAATGATCAAATCGATCACGAGTTATATCTTTAATTTGTTGTTTTTTTTCTAATGTTCATAGCTTTTGATATGAATTTTGCAAGATCTATGTTCATGTGTTCATTGTTGTTCGACAAAACATGCGCAATACGATTCTGGTCAGTAATTAAGGAAGGTGAGTCAAGTATAGTATATGTTTTCGGATGTCTTTGTGTGTTGTGTAAGAGGACAAGAAATGAACTTAACTTTCGTTTTTTTTTTCACATAACGGACATTTCCAATCAGCCTG
>JADBJO010005413.1:77500-82500 GCA_016801955.1 Conus betulinus
CCCACCACTCCCCCACCCTTGCGTTTTCAAACTGGCTCACTGGATGACCCACTCGCCATTGGAAACGAGGAAATCCGAGTGTAGTGTTCGAGTTTCGACAACGGACCAGATTGTATTTTTCCCTTGTCGTTTCTTCCGCTTCTGTCTCAAAGACTCTACAGCGGTGGTCTGAGTGCTAGACTCTCCGGTGAGACTTCGAACTAAGGTCTGTGGGCAGCAGCAGAACTGCATCCCCTGGAACAAGAACTGCATACGTGCCTGCATGTCTCTCTGTGTGGTGCATTTGTGCGTGCGTGCGTGTGTGAGTTGTTACCATCATGTATTGAAAAAGTGGGTTTTTGATTTGCACTATTGCCTGACTGACTGTTTGTCTGTCTGTCTGTCTTCTCTTTCATGAAACTCTCTCTCTCTCTCTCTCTCTCTCTCTCTCTCTCTCTCTTTCGTCGTCTTGAACTTGCTTGGGGCCTCAGTTTGGCCTTGGTGCTCGGCTGGGCTCCAAACGTCATGATCTGACCAGTAAGCTGTTATTTTAGGCTGAGACCAATTAACACGACGTTGACAGGAAGGTGAGCACTCGCACCAGCTAGCCGTAACCACAGCCACAAAGCTGTGTACCCACTGGATGCAAAACACTCCGTCTATTTCAACATGACCACCCCCCCGTCTACCAATGGCCCTAGACAATCACGCAGAGGATAAGTATATTGCTTCGCTTCCTCTTTATCAACCTGGTGGAGCCCCGTTTGCTTGAACAAGACTCCAGCCACTTCCGGGCACCATAATCACTGCGCACTGTAAGAGGATCGTTCAACTAGCTGGACTGCCATCTGAGGTTACTACGTTTGCCGGCTTGTTATTTTCTGCTGTGTAGCGAGGTCGGTATATCGCCTGCATGTAGTCTATACCGCCCATACGCAAAACTGCAGTGTATTGGATTCATATTTGAGCGATTGACACCAAAGTGTAGCAAAAGCATAGACAAACCCTGTGAACAGGAGGGAGACAAGAGAACCGGTGAGATCTAAAGGAAGTAGTGAATGAATTCAATATGCACTATGGAAGATTGAGCGGGCAAAAAGCGACGGTGCTTATCCTGTCCACGAATGATCTATGGAATAGCTTTGTTCACCGGTCAATGGATCTACCTCTCTTTCCATCCTTTGCCTGCCCACACACGCCGCATGGGTTATTAGATTTGTAGCCAGAGCGTGAAAACACTTTGCTGATGTAACACTGATGTTGTCACAGTCTGGAAGCGATCTGAAGGCGTCCGTACGTCCCATCACGCCAACCACCCCCACCTCTCTCTCTCTCTCTCTGTCTGTCCGTCTGTCTTTCTGTCTGTCTCTCTGTCCGTTTCTCCGCCAGTCCATTTGTCTGTCTGTCTCTCTCTGTGTCTGTCTGTCTGTCTGTCTCTCTGTCTCTGTCTCTCTGTCTCTCTCTCTATCTCTCTCTCTCTCTCTCTCTCTCTCCGCCAGTCCATCTGTTTGTAAGTCTCTCTCAGTGTCTGTTGTCTGTCTGTCTCTGTCTGTCTCTCTCTCTCTCTCTCTCTGTCACTCTCTCTCTCTCTCTATCTTTCTCTCTCTCTCTCTCTCCACCAGTCCATCTGCCTGTCAGTCTCTCTCTGTGTCTGTCTTTCTGTCTGTCTGTCTGTCTGTCTGTCTGTCTGTCTGTCTCTCTCTCTCTCTCTCTCTCTCTCTCTCTCTCTCTCTCTCTCTCAGCCCACACTCAGTCCCCGCACTCCCCTCTTTATCTTTCCCTCTGTAATCCACCATATCTAAGGCCTTATACGGAAGATTGTCCCCTACATTTTATACTGTTTGCATAATGTTTTCAGTTTTTCTGCAACTTTTTCCTCTCTCCACACTTTCGTCTTGTTTTATTTTACTACCTTTCAGTGGCTGCTTTGGGGGTGCTGTTGGATTCTTTTTTGAATCCATAGTGGTGAGAACACCACAGAATTACGGACTATGGTGTGTCTGTATTTGACGCCAAGAGCACACACACCACCATCAGCCGTGTCTCTCAGATGAGTCCGATCCAGGGGACGAAAGGCCTTCGAGAGGGATTGCGATGGTTTCCTCATGCAGCTAGAGAAGGGTTTTCATAATTAAATTATGTATTTTTCCCATTTTCTTCATATTACCCCCCCCCCCCCCCCCCCCCCCCACCGTTTTTTTTTTTTTTTTCAATTTTCAATCTTTGGCAAGTCATTACTATAATGCTGCAAGAATTGTTAACCTGCACTTGTTTTCCCCCACAACTTAATTGTTCAGCATTATACAGAAGTTGGACCCTAACTCTCTCTATCCGCTATCTTAACTTTATGTGTCCTGCTACAAAACGCTTCGACCGCTCCTGAAAAAAAAATGAGGCTTTGCACCGATAGAGGGACAATTTTGTCATAGAACGCTCTGTCCGAGGGCAGCTCAGGGGAGGTAACGACCCATTCAGAAACAAGTAACCAAACCAAGCCAAAACAAAACAAAACGAAAACAACAGCAGCAACAACAACAAAACAACAAACAGATGCACTAAAATGGATGGAAATGAGACAATAGGATCGAGCATTGTTCCATCGTTCTCTGCAATGCGTGGCGAACAATGTCGAATAGCAGCAACGTCGTTGTTGATGCGTTTGTCGATACACCCGACGACCTATTGATTATGGGGACAAATATTCAGAGCAAAACATGTTTTTTTTTTCATTCATAAACCTTTTAGATTTACACCATTAACGTATAGGATCCATTGAACTCGTAAAGACAGATAAAACAGAGGGTTTTTTTCACTGATAAACTTTAAAATTTTACACTGGCAGCATATGGGATCAATAGAACACTTGTCACGTGCACAAAACCACCTGCCTTTGAGTCGACTTTCGTCTCCATAGAGAAAGTCGTCGGTAGCATCCGATTTAACAGCGATGAGTCCACCTATAGTCCACAGCAGAAATCTACCACTCATCATTTTCATAGCATTCTTACCACTGACACGGCAGTCCACTGGTGTTTAAAATTAAAACTCAACTTGTAATTCAGTCGTATTTTCACCATTATTTGAGAAAACACAGTGAAGGATATTACTTTAAAAAGAAGAGAGATGTCTCACAGAAATAAGTGGCTTAAATGACCCATGACAATTAAAAAAAATCTGTGTAAATACACGCAGTTTTGTCATTCCAGTTGATCAAACGTCCTTCGGTTTCTTGTAGTTCTTAGATGGCATTGTTTGTAATATCGCCTGAACCATGTGTAGAGAGAACAGATGGTACACTCTGTCCTCTTATCTATTTTTTATCTTAATACTGTATTCTTCTCCCTTTTCTATTTTGTGTACATTGTACGAATAAGAAAACGCTTCGTTATGCGTAGTGCTCGCTGTTATATTGTATATGTGATTATGCACGTGATCCTTAGCTGTAAAATGCATCAGACATCTTCGAGCTTTATGCCAGAGGATCCATTTAGCTGTTACAGTAGGCAGAGGTAGATGCAGAAAGGGTTAAAGTGTGAATAAATGTAAGCAGAAATAGATGTAGAAGGGGTTAAAGTGTTAAAAAAAAAAGGTAGGCAGAGATACATGTAAAAGGGTTTAAAGTGTAAATATGGGTAATCTGAGATGTAGATGTAAAGGGGTTAAAGTGTAAATAAGAGTAGGCAGAGGTAGATGTAAAAGGGATCCAAGTGTAATTAAGTAGTAGGCAGACAGGCAGATGTAGAGGAAAGAAAAGTGTAAATACGAGAGGCAGATGCAGATGTAGAGGGGTTTATGTGTGAATAAGGGAAGAGAATGAAATAGATATAGAGAGGGGTTAAAGTTTCAATAAGGGTAGGCAGAGAGCTAGATGTCAAGGGTGTTAAAACATATATAAGGGTAGGCTGAGAGGTAGATATAGAGGGGTTAAAGTGTAACTAAGGGTAACCAGAGAGATCAATGTACAGAGGGTTAAAGTGTAAATAAGAGTAGACACAGAGGTGGATGTAGAAGGTGGTTAGAGTGTAAACAAGGTAGACAGAGAGGTCGGTTAAAGAGGTGTTAAAGAGGAAATAAAGGTAGCCAGAGAGATAATTGTAAAGAGGTTTAAAGAGTGAATAAGGGTTGCCAGAGAGATAATTGTAAAGAGGTTTAAAGAGTAAATAAGGGTAGCCAGAGAGATAAATGAAAAGAGATCTAAAGAGTAAATAAAAGTAACCAGAGAGATAAATGTAAAGAGGTTTAAAGAGTGAATAAGGGTCGCCAGAAAGATAAATGAAAAGAGATCTAAAGAGTAAAAAAAAGTAACCAGAGAGATAATTGTAAAGAGGTTTAAAGAGTAAATAAGGGTAGCCAGAGAGATAAATGAAAAGAGATCTAAAGAGTAAATAAAAGTAACCAGAGAGATAAATGTAAAGAGATTTCAAGAGTGAATAAGGGTCGCCAGAAAGATAAATGTAAAGAGGTTTAAAGGGTGAATAAGGGCAGCCAGAGAGATAAATGTAAAGAGGTTTAAAAAGAGTGAATAAGGGTAGCGAGAGAGATAAATGTAAAGAGGTTGAAAGAGTGAATAAGGGTAGCGAGAGAGATAAATGTAAAGAAGTTTAAAGAGTATATTTAGGGTGGCCAGAAAGATAAATGTAAAAGGATTTAAAGAGTGAATGAGGGTAGTCAGAGAGATAAATGTAAAGAAATTTCAAGAGTGAATAAGGGTAGCCAGAAAGATAAATGTAAAGAGGTTTAAAGAGTGAAGAAAGGTAGCCAGAGAGATAAACGTAAAGAGATTTAAAGAGTGAACAAGGGTAAGCAAAGAAGAAGATGCAGAGGGGATATAAACTGTCAGTAGATGGAATTTAGATGTAAGTAAGGACAGGCAGAGGGGAAGATACACAGGCGGTCAAAGTGTCAATACTGAAGCTACCATCACAGTGCATGGGCAGAACCATCCAGACGCGTCTTTGTAAGCAGGGGAGAGAATGGACACCTGTCTACAGCGCCCTTTCGTCTGCTGGGGATACTCGTCA
>JADBJO010005413.1:85000-92500 GCA_016801955.1 Conus betulinus
TTGTTTGTCTCTATACTAGACTGGCCTCCTAACAAGTGTCTATTCCTGCGAAGCATTCTTTCCTGGAACACGTTTGTCTTCGTCACAAGTAGACTAATCTCCAAACACATTCTATTCTAGTCTCTGGACGATGTTTTTTTTTTTCTCTGTCTATACTAGTCTGGACTCAAAAAAAACCCTCTCATCGTACAAAAAAAAATTCTTTTCTGAAAGACGTTTGTCTTGCCAATATAAAACTGACCACCCAACAAATCTCCATTCCTATGAATCATTCTTTCCCCAAATATTGTTAGTCTCTGTCGAGAGATTAGACTAACCTCCAACATAGTTCTCTCGGGAAGATGTTTGTCTCGGTCTAGACGAGACTGACTTCCTGACCATTCACATTCATACAAAGGAACTTTTCCCCAAAGATGTTTGTCTATACCGGACTGACCTCTTCCGTACAAAGAATTCTTTTTTTTTTCTGGGTGATGCTAGTCTCTGTCCATATTACAATGATCTCCACCAAGGAGTCCCTCTCCTTAACGAACTTGACTGCAATTCACGCAGAACCAGTTGCCATCTTACAGCCCAACTACTTCGCTTGGGATACGGGTGAATGCTCCCACAGAGTCGACATCTGATCGTGACATGCTGCCAGACTTCGAATCCACTGTCAGCCTGACAACGTCGTCAAAGAATATGGGGAACGCTCCGGCAGAGTCGCGATTAGGTCATTGCAAATGACCAGGCTCTGATTCAGCTAGCATATCAATATAACTTTTAAATGACGGTCTTCGTTTTCAAGGATTTTTTGACCGTCGCTATACAGAAGTCAAAAGAAATAGGAACAAAAAGAAAACAAAGCGCCATGCTGGCTGGGTTTTCGGTAACGCTGCAGTCTGTTTCGGTCTGTGTGGCTGGAGAAAGGTTATACCGTGATCCTTTGCTGTCTGCAACGCCATCTCTCCCTTCCCTCACTCCCCCACCCTCTCTTCCAGCTCCCCCCTAACCCCCCCCCTCTACCCCCCCCCCCCACCCCCCCCCCCCCCCCCCCCCCCCCCCTCCTCCACTCAGTCCGGTCTCCCAGTCACTTAAGATCTCTTCATCGCAGTTGTCACCGCAGGGGAGGCAAGGAAGAGTCCCTCCTTGACACTCAACACTTAATGGGGACGGGATGGGGGGTGGGGTGTGTGGATGGGGTTAGGGAGGTGTAGGGTGAGGGAGGAACTCTCTCTCTCTCTCTCTCTCTCTCTCTCTCTGTCATTCGTCTCGTCTCTCTCTCTCTCTCTCTCTCTCTCTCTCTCTCTCTCTCTTATCTCGGTCTTCCTGAGGACAGCCCCATCTAGAAGGGAGCCTGCAATCTCCCGCTATCAATCTCATTATTTTCACATCCTCCCCCATCATTATTTTCCTCCCACCCCCCCCCCCCCCCCCCCCCCCCACCCCCCCCCCCCCCCCCACCTCCCTGTGCCCTATCGCCGCTATTCCAACTTTTCCTCGCCATTTTTCCTCGCCACCTCGCACCGCTCTCCACCCGATCACCTCCTCCACCCCCAGCAGCCTGCCATCCCCCCTCCCCCCCCCCCCCCCCTTTCCAGTATTGTAGGTAACACCGAAATGGCCATCAACATTGAATAGTGTAGATGACTGTAATTGCCGTCAACACAGAAGTCGTCGTCAGCACTGAATATCGTAAATAACAATAGAATCGTGATGAACGCTGGGTATTGTAGATGACACTGAAACTGTCGTCAGCACTGAATATTGCAGCTAAGATTGAAATCCTCATCGGGACTGTAGGCCTATGTCATAGGTCACACTGAAATTGTTGGCAGCACTGCGTATCGTAGCTTAGACTCTAAAATCGCCATGAACTCTACATGTCATAGGTGACAGCGAAATCGTTGTCAAGACTGGATGTTATGCACCAAATATCATAGGTCACACTGAAATCATCAACATCGAAATCGTGGTCATCATTGGATATCGTGGCTCCATCAAAATCATCAGCAGCACTAAATATTGTGACACCAGAATCGGTATGAACGCTGGATATTGAACATGTCACTGAAATTATCATCAGCTCTGGGTATTGTGAATGACACAGAAGTCGCCGTCAGAACTGGATGTCGTCGGGTCACACTGGAAAACCGTCAATACCGGATATTTCAGGTGAAACTGAAATAGCCTGCTTTGGATGTCGTAGGAAACTGTAGACAACGTCGTTCGACACTGGATATTGTCGGCAACACTAACATGGAGAAGGGGAGGGGGATGGAGGGTGTGGGTGGGGGAACGAAGGGAGGCCGGGGTAGGAGGAAGAGGGGAGGCTTGTGAGGTGGGTGGTGGGTGGGGGGTTTCTATTTGTGGCTGTTTGGCCGGTCTGGATATCTACTCTGAGGGGATTAAGTAGAGGGGTGAAGGTGAAGGGGAGGAAGGGGCTGGATGTGAAAAGGAGCAAGGTGGACGGGTGTAGCAAAGAGGGAGAGGAAGTTCAGGTTGGAAAATGCCCGACTATACACAACAAGACGTATAAAGAAGACCTCTGTCAAGATAGAATGGGACGCAAATCAGCCTGTTGACGCCACTCAACACCAAAGAATGGGACGCAAATCAGCCTGTTGACGCCACTCAACACCAAAGCAGTCAAGTGTTTCAGGTTTGAATCCCGCTCGTGTTTGACACAAATAGGCTCATCGGCACCTTTTTTTTTTGTTTGCGTTCTGATGTTTCTGTGCTTTGTTGGTCAGCCCCATCTCCACCCCCCCCCCTCCCCTGCACCCTCTCCTTCAACGCTCTCTTGGGATAATTATTTGCATCCACGACATCATCCCGCAGTGAACGGTAACGTTAAACCTGATTGTAAATACCTACCCACACTCACGAAAAGCTTGCTCGTCTTTACTTATTGAAGATCCTCTCTTCTTCTTTTAAATGAAATCTTACCAAAGACATATCCCTTGTTGCTGTCAGTTTCTTTTACACACGTGTGCAGCACACAACGCCTCGGTTTAATGTGTGGATCCGAAAGACTAGCACACCAGACCACCGCTTTAAATAGGGCGGAAAGCCGTAGTCAAAAAAACGTGTATGGTAAAAGACTAGAACCTCGGCTTCCCAATTCTCTCCCTTGCTAGGCGAATACGTGGTCCGCCCCCCACCCCCCCCCCCCCCCCCCCCCCTACCTTCCCATCCCTCACCCATCCTTCAAACAACCTCCGAAACATCATGGAGCGAGTTGTTTCCAATGTGGTGTGAATAGCTTCAGAATATTCCATTGCAACGGAGCTTCACAGAAAGCGCGTCCGATCTCGTCCTGTGTGAATGAGATTGCTGCAAATGGCCTTGCTTTGGCTGCGGCTACTTTACTTGTGTAGGGCACACACACACACACACACACGCACACACACAGATACACACACGCACACAGCACACAAGCACACCCACACCACACACACACACACACAAAAGGGATATTTCCAGGGTTTTTGTTTCTTTAAAACCTGAGTTGATAGGAAACATCATTTTCTGGACTTCATTCGTCTCTCTTTGTGCTGGTCTGTGGCTTATTGTGCTGTGGCCTTTTATGTGTGGTTTCATTTTCTAGGGGCTATTATTGTGGGACGGGCTGATGTTGCAGAAAGCAGCAAGTCCTATTGTGGAGATCGTGTGTGTGTGTGTGTGTGGATGCTGGTTCGGTGGAGTGTGTGTGTGTATGTGTGTGTGTGTGTGTGTGTGTGTGTGTGTGTGTGTGTGTGTGTGTGTGTGTGTGTGTGTTGTTCTTCAATTTAACGTCTTTTCAGTAAATGTGATATTAGACAAGGTGTGTGTTTGTGAGTGTGCGTGTGTGTGTGTGTGTGTGTGTGTGTGTGTGTGTGTGTGTGTGAGTGTGTGTGCCTGCAGCGTGCGTACGTGAGTGTGCGCTCGCGTGTGTGTGTGTGTGTGCGTGTATGTATGATGAGAGGAAATTCTAAGTAAGAATTAAACTGTAAAAAAAAAAAATCCATTGGTATCCTGGAATATGCACTTTGAAGCATCCTTTCTAAATTCTGACAAATCGGAATCAAAGTAGGGGCAAAAGTATAGAACGTGTGTGTGTTGTACAATTATCAAGGGCGCCGCAAGCACATCGAATATTCTTGACATATTTTGTTCTGAATGCATTTATTTTTAACCGAAATAATAAGGAGATTTTTTTTTTAAATTGAGAAGTCTTTCATCTTGGGGCAAATCTGTCTATTTTTACTGCCGAACTAATAGCAATATTAATGGCCGTAGAGTACATAAATGATTTATCATTTGACTTGTATGGTATTCTCTTCTGTGTAGATTCTAAGTCAGTTCTTCAAGCTTTAGAATCTACAAATTCAAAAAATCGTGCTGAAATCATATCTGAAATTAAAATACTTATTCACAAACCTTATGTCAAGAGGTATAACAGTTGATTTTTGTTGGGTTCCTTCCCATTGATTCATATCCGGAAATGAATGGGCTGACAGGATTGCTCAAGCAGGTGCAAACAATTCTGACAATACAGCTACTATTCATATTCCCTTGAGCTTATATGAAGGATATTCTCTCTTACAAAATCCTCTTTTGAAAAATTTGAGGAATGCTACAAAGAAAGTGTTCTCCCCCGAATGCACAAACCCGACTCTTCTATACTTTGCTGTACGAACTCTGAGCAAGTAATCTTTTAAAAAAGGGCTTCATCAGTAAATCCAGTAAACCGTGTGTGTGTGTGTGTGTGTGTGTGTGTGTGTGTGTGTGTGTGTGTGTGTGTGTGTGTGTGTGTGTGTGTGTGTGCGTGCGTGCGTGCGTGCGTGTGTGTGTGTGTGTGTGTGTGTGTGTGTGTGTGTGTGTGTGTGTGTGTGTGTGTGTGTACGTGTGCATACCTGCGTGCGTGTGTGTTGTATCATTGCGTGCGTGCGTGCGTGCTCGCGCGCTTGCCTGTGTGTGTGTGTGTGTGTGTGTGTGTGTGTGTGTGTGTGTGTGTGTGTGTGCGCGCGCGCGCTGCAATCTTTGAGGCAGGAGCTTCGCAAATCTCTGTTTTTGGCGTTAACTGTGAGGTACGCTATGGAAAATTTGTAATGGAGTCTGTGAGGCTGGATGGCCCATTTCATATGGACCTTATAATCTTGAAGCGTGACATTCAATTGTATACCTTGTAGTCGTTGAGATGTGACACTGTACTTTGATTGTACCATTTGAAGTAGATGCATGTGTGTGTGTGTGTGTGTGTGTGTGTGTGTGTGTGTGTGTGTGTGTGTGTGTGTGTGTGTGTGTGAGTGCTACCTTTTAGACAGACCGAGGAAAGAGCAGGTACTGTCATCTTTGAGAATGGGCCACAGAGAAAAGTCTAAAATAATATTTTGATGAACTGCCAAGCGGAGTTTGTCTGATGTAATCTTGAGGAATTGTAAAGCAGAATTTGGCTGACGTAATCTTTGAGGAAGTGCCGATGTAAACTTTGAGAAAGTGCTGAAGAGAGTTTGTCTGGTGTAATCTTTCAGGAAGTGCCAGTGAGAGTTTGTCTGATGTCATTTTTGAGGAAGTGACAAAGAGAGCTTTTGTTACATCATGTAACTTTCGTGTAAATGTCGAGGATAGTTTATCTGATGTAACTTTGAGAAAATGCCAAAGAGAGTTAATCTGATGAAATCTTTGAGACAGTGTGATTGAAAAACTTGTCTGATGTAATTTTTGAGAAAGTGCCACAGGGAATTTGTCTGATGTAATCTTTGAGATAGTGTCATGGAGAGTTTGTCTGATGTAATTTTTCAAGAAGTGCCAGGGAGAGTTTGTTGGATGTAATCTTTGTGGAAAATTCAAAGGAGTTTGTCTGATATAACTTTTGAGAAAGTGCAGATGAAAGTTTGTCTGATGTAATCTTTGAGGTAAGTGTCACTGAGAGTTTGTTTAATAAGTGTTATTGAGAGTTTGTCTGACGTAGCTTTGAGGAAAGGCCAGAGAGAGTTTATCTGATGTTATCTTTGAGAAAGTGTCACTGACAGTTTGTCTGATGTAATCTTTGAGAAAGTGTCACTGGGAGTTTGTCTGATGTAATCTTTGAGAAAGTGTCACTGAGAGTTTGTCTGATTAATCTTTGAGAAAGTGTCACTGAGAGTTTGATGTAATATTTGAGAAAGTGTCACTGAGAGTTTGCCTGATGTAATCTTTGAGAAAGTGTCACTGAGAGTTTGATGTAATCTTTGAGAACGTATCACTGAGAGTTTGTCTGTTGTAATCTTTGAGAAAGTGTCACTGAGAGTTTGTCTGATGTAATCTTTGAGAAATTGTCACTGAGAGTTTGTCTGATTAATCTTTGAGAAAGTGTCACTGAGAGTTTGATGTAATATTTGAGAAAGTGTCACTGAGAGTTTGTCTGATGTAATCTTTGAGAAAGTGTCACTGAGAGTTTGATGTAATCTTTGAGTGAGAAAGTGTCACTGAGTGTTTGATGTAATCTTTGAGAACGTGTCACTGAGAGTTTGTTGTAATCTTTGAGAAAGTGTCACTGAGAGTTTGTCTGATGTAATCTTTGAGAACGTGTCACTGAGAGTTTGTCTGTCGTAATCTTTGAGAAAGTGTCACTGAGAGTTTGTCTGAAGTAATCTTTGAGAAAGTGTCACTGAGAGTTTGTCTGATGTAATCTTTGAGAAAGTGTCACTGAGAGTTTGTCTGATGTAATCTTTGAGAAAGTGTCACTGAGAGTTTGTCTGATGTAATCTTTTTTGAGAACGTGTCACTGCGAGTTTGTTGGATGCAATCTTTGTGGAAATTCAAAAGAGTTTGTCTGGTGTAACTTTTGAGAAAGTGCAGAAGAAAGTTTGTCTGATGTAATCTTTGAGATAGTGTTATTGAGAGTTTGTCTGACGTAATTTTGAGGAAATGCCAGAGAGATTTATCTGATGCAATCTTTGAGAAAGTGTCATTGAGTGTTTGATGTAATGTTTGAGAAAGTGCCTTTTGAGTTTGTCTGATGTAATCTTTTAGGAAGTGTCATTGAGTTTGTCTGATGTATCTCTTGAGAAAATGTCACTGAGAGTTTGTCTGATGTAATCTTTGAGAAAGTGTCACTGAGAGTTCGTCTGATGTAATCTTTGAGAAAGTGCCTTTGAGAGTTTGTCTGATGTAATCTTTTAGGAAGTGCCATTGAGTTCGTCTGATGTAACCTTTCAGGAACTGCCATTGAGTTTGTCTGATGTAATCTTTTAGGAAGTGCAAAACAGTGTTTATCTGGTGTAATCTTTGAGAAAGTGCCAGGCAGAGTTTGGCTCATGTGATATTTGAGGGACGTTTAAGAATGCAAAGCAGAGTCTGTCTGACGTTAACTTAAGAAGCTAGCCTTTAGCAAAGTTTGTCTGACGTAATCTTTGCAAAAGTGCAGAGCAACATCTGTTTGACGTAATCTTTAAAGAAGTGCCGAGCAAAGCTTGTCTGATGTAATCTTTAAGATAGCGCCAAGGAGAGTTTGCATGATGTAATCTTCGACTAAGTGTGAAGGAGAGCTTG
>JADBJO010005413.1:100000-102500 GCA_016801955.1 Conus betulinus
TGCTTCATAATCACGTGATGTGCATTTAGACGTGAAAACATTCTTCTTCAAAACAATAGACATATTTTCGTTTCATTATTCCTGAAAATATGAATCTGCTAGGTTTCTCTCTCTCTCACACACACACACACACGCGCGCACGCACGCACGCACGCGCGCGCGCGCGCACGCGCACGCACGCACGCACGCACGTGCACACACACACACAGATATGAAAACGGTTCCTTGTGAAAGCAGTATTACCTGTATGAAACAGAATTTTCCTGAGCGAAAAGGGTATATTTCTTCGAAAGAAATTTGTTTGCTTGTGTGAAACAGTAACTGTCTATGAAAACAGTGACTTTGTTGAGGAAAAAAGAATGCTTACTTGGTAAAAATAGTAGCAGTGAAAACAGAACTTAATGTGTGAAAACCATGATTATCTTAGTGAAAACACCGACTGTTGTAGTCACCACCACCACCACCACCACCCCCCCCCCCCCCCCCCCACCACCCCCCCCCCATGTATACAGTAACTGTCAACGTGAAAACTGAAATCTGTTTGTAAAATAAGAACATTATTTGTGAAAACAAAGTTCTGTGTGAAAACTGTTAATGTCTCTGTGAAAAAAAAAAATGTAAATCAAAACAGTGATACTTTTCCAAATGCATGATTTTTCTCTATAATTAGTTATTTCTTACTAAAACTCTCTTTGTGGAGTAGCCAATGATTGTGTGACGAAAACAATAATTGTCTGTCCGAAAAACAATGACAGTCTTTATGAAAACGTTACTTGTCTTTATAAAAAAAACAATAGTTGTCTTTATGAAAACAATAGCTGTCCTTGTGAAAACAGTAATTGTCTTTGTGAGAATGATAATAGTGCTTTTTTTTTTTTTTTTGAAAACAGCAGTCGAGTTAATATGAATATCGTTAACTTCATGGCTTCATAATCACGTGATTAAAATGTCCTGTTCAACTTTTCGTCCTAATGATGCGGTGTGACGCGATCACAATGAAATCACGTAACTATGAAGAGCAACGACAGACAACAATAAGTCATGAACGTAGGAAAACTGACGAAGGTCATTACAACTCATGCACATGCGCACTGGTATCCTGGGATATTTGCGCGTTCACGTGATTGATATGTGACATTAACAACAATCGCGGAGAAACAGGCTCAGGAGACCAGAATTACCTGTTTTCACCGCTGACGGCCGGCTATGGTACACAAGGTTTGGGCTCAGAATCTGATGTCGTGACAGTGGCAAAATGCTGCAAGTTATGATTATCGTGATTAAGAAAAAGGTTTTCAATTCAGCAAAGTAACGTTCGCGTGAAGAGGATTGTTTTAACGTCATAAGTACTGTTTTTACACACACACACACACACACACACACACACTGTTCACGGCATCTTGACTATTTTCTTCATATACACTTTGACAGTTTTTTACGTCGTAACTAACCATTTTCTTCACTCATGCAGTCATGATGGCTTTTACATGGTCACGACCATTGTTTTTCATTCAAACAGTGACAACTTTTTACATAATAACTAATCGTTTTCTTTACGGTCATACTTACTGTCTTCACGTCATGACGATCATTTACTTCATACACATACACACACGCGTTCGCGCGCGCGCACACACACACACACACACACACACACACACACACACACGCACGCACGCACGCAGCAACGCACGCACACACACACACACACACTATCTGTTTTCACGTCAAAACTAACCACTTGCTCCTCATACACACATAATTACAATTTTCATGTCATACTGACCGTTTCCTCACATATGCAATTACTGTTTTCAAGTCATAATTATTATTTTCTTCACACACAGTAACTTTTTGAACGCTAGAAGGACCATTTCTTTCAGCATACGGTTACCGTTTTCACGTCACGATGATCATTTTTGTTCACGCATACACAATTCTTGTTTTCATGTTATAATGTATCTAAGCCATAATGATTAATCTTTTTTAAACACTCTCAAGAACTGCTATCAAGTCGCAGATAACCGTTTCCCCCTCCACGTACAATGACTGTTTTGCTTTACAATTAACCTTTTACTTCACACACACACAATGGCTCTTTGTAAAATACAATTACCATGTTCTTGGCAGACACAATGGCCGTTTTCAAAGGTGTAACGACTATTTGCTTCACACATACAATGACTGTTTTCTTTTCAAAATGACCATTTTCTTCACAAACACAATAACTTGTTTTCAGGCTATGATGACCATTTTTCCTTCACACACACACACACACACACACACACACACACACACACACACACACACACACACACACACACTTTTACTTAACCAGTCCACGGAAACACCTAGGACTACGGCCCCCCAAATTCTGTGTATAGTGTATAATTTCGCGCCACACCATGACAAGCACAGTTTTTAGGCCTACATCACTTTTTTGATGTCAGAATACACCAGCTACAGCAGATCGTACTGCGTCCGTACCAAAAAGAAACAC
>JADBJO010005413.1:110000-120000 GCA_016801955.1 Conus betulinus
GTGTTGGTGGGGGAAGGGGGCAGAGTAAGGAAAGATATGGAGGGGGGGGGGGGGACGGCCGGGGGGGGGGGGGGGGGGGGGGAGGGGGTGGGGTGGTCGTGTGGGAGGGATCCACAGGGAGGAAGATGGACTAACCGGAGAGAAGGGGACGGCGGAGGGGGATGGGAGGGGAAGGGGGGGGGGGGGGCGGGAGGCGGCGCCAAAGATTTGTTGGAGGGTGAGGCATGGTGAATGTAAGAGGTGCACCGGTAGTAGTGGGGGGGGGGGGGGGGGGGGGGGGGGGGGGGGTGATGGAGGGAAGGATGAGGGGGGGTGGGGGTGAGATGGATGGGAAGGAAGGAGGGACGGGGAGGGAGGAGAACCGGGGGGGGGGGGGGGGGTGGAGAGGGGGGGAGGGGGGGGTGCGGGGGGGTCGACGTTGGAGGAGTAGGACCTACTTCTCAAGACGTGAGCGCTCTTGAGGGACCAGAGCAAGAAGAGGGAGGGAGGAGGATGTGTGTGAGGGGGTGTGTGTGGGGTGGGGGGTGTGTGTGGGGGTGGGAGGGGGGGGGGGGGGGGGGGGGGTGAGAAGGAGAGTCAAGAGCTGTGGAGTGCAGGACAAGGTGTTGGGGGATCGGTGGGAGGAGGACCGGGAGGGGGGAGGGAGGGAGGGGGGGGGGGAAGAACGTGGGGAGGGATGGGGGAGAAAGGGAGTTAAGGGTAGCTGTGGGACGGCGGAGCAGGTTGAGGGGGAGTAATTATGGCCGGGTGGGGAAACTGAAATCGCTCGTTAAGGCCTTCCCTGGTCCTGGATCCAACCATGATGCGGGCGGCAAAACATACCTCCCTAAACCCCTGGGGACCCCGACTTCCTCGTTCCCCTTCGGAGGCCCCCTCCTCCATGGGGACACCCCCCCCACTCCTGACGAAGTCTCTATTCCTCTTTGGTCCCCCCCCACCCCCCCCCCACCCCCACCTCATATTTTGCTGTCCATTCCGTTTGTTGTTGTGGTTGTTGTTGTTGTTTGTTGTTGATTGTTCTTGGTCGTTGTCGTCGTCCGTCGGGGTTGTTGTTGTTGTTGTTTTTCGGGGTTATCTTTTCATGTCAATCTCTCCTGCATCTTCGGTCTCTGTCCGATGTGTTTGGATTTGTTTTCTGGTAACTACGACTTCGGCGTGAAGTCAGTGAACAGCCTCGAAAGTGTAATCTGTTCGGTACTACAAGGAAACACACACACACCCAACCACACAACACACACACACACACACACACACACACGCACTCCCTCTCTCTCTCTCTCTCCTCTCTCTCTCTCCTCTCACAACACACACCACACACACCACAAAAACGCGCGCACGCACACACACACCACACACCACACCACACGGCCCACGCCCGCACCACGCACGGCACACCACACACAGACGCACGCACCACACTATACGAAAGAGAGAAGACGAGGGAGGGGGGATAGACAGAAGAGAGAGGAGAGCGATGAGAGGGCGAGAGAGGAGAGGAGGACAAGAGGAGTGTGTGATGAGAGGGGAGGAGGAACTATTCGAAAGGCGAATCGGTGACTGAGAGGGGAGAGAGCGGCAACCGGCGCGATGTTTGGAGAGAACGGGGAGAATTCGAGATGAGATAGACGAGGAGGAAGAGGAGGGGCGAGAGAGCAGGGAGTCGAGGTACGAAAGAGAACAATGACAGACGAAAGGGCGAGACAGAGAGAGAGGTAGGAAACAAGGAGAGGAGGGGGAGCGGGGGGAGGAGCGATTGAGAGAGGCAGGGACAAGGAGGGGGGAGGACGAGAGAACTCCTGGTAACAGAGAGAGGAGGGAGAGGAGAGAGAGGGGAGAGATCCTATCGAGGGAGACGAACGGAGAGATGGCAAGGCCCGAGCACGAGAGAAGAGAGAACGGGAGAGAGACAGGGAGAGGAGAGAGGGAAGGCGAGGGTGAGGAGGGAGAGGAGGGAAGGGATGAGAAGAGGAGAGAACGAGAGGAAACGGAAGCGAGGGGAGATAGGAGGGAGAGAGGGAGAGATGAGAGGAGAGAGGAGGAGAGAGAGGACGAGAAACAAACGACAAAAGGGGAGAAGAACCGGAGAGGCCAAAAAGTGAGAGCAAAGGGAACGAGTAAAATGTACGAAACAGAGAGGAGGAGGGGATATTGGATGAGTGAGGGGGAGAGAGGGAGGGGAAACGAATATACCAGTTTTCGCTGAACTTGGTCGTTTCCCCATCAGTCTACAACAATGTGCCACACACTAGATCAATCCTGGTTACATTCATCAAAAGAAGGCAGCGCATCCTATCTCAGAAACCATGCATCAGCAAGCTTCAAAAACTGAGAAATATCTAACCCTCTTGTCTAAAATTCATCCGAAGTAATCTTCATAAACTGGGAATGAAATTATATCTGGAATGATTGGAGTAATCAGTTAGCCCTTTCTACCCAAAAGAGCAAAACATGCCATTGAAATTTAGAACCTAAAATATAGACTTCTGGAAACAAAAGAAACAAACAAACAAAAAAACAAAACAAAAGCAAAACAAAAAACAACAACCAAAAAACAAACAAACAAACAAAACCACAAAAACAGAAGCTTGAGACTATATTTTCACAATGAAATTACTGAACACTGCAGATACATTAAAAACAAAAACGCTAAAAAATGCAACAGCAACAAAACATTATTTCAGCAGGCTTACTATATTGTTACAATTAAATTACTGAAAACTGCAGACAAGAATCATACTTAATATAATAAAAAAAAAAAGAAAAAAGAAAGAAAAGAAAGAAAACGCTAAAAAATGCACACAGAAACAGGATTTCAGCAGACTTCCCGCCACATGTTCTGCAAATTGAAAGGGGTGCATATACAAACTGTGCAGGAGAAGGCAGCGTGTGCTCATCAGATGCTGTGTGGTCGAAGATGGAGGAATTCGTTTTTCTGGGCAGCTGCCCCCAGATGGAGACTGCTAAGACTGAAGATGCCAGACTCAAAGTTGTACAAACTACGTGCAAGTGAAATGCTTGGCAATGATGATCTATGGATTTATATGCCCAACACGTTCATGATGGCATGTGTATCAAAAGACAAGAATACCTTGAAATTATGGTCTGTGCATTACATAGATTTCTCACAACTTTATCAACATGTTGTCTCTATAGTCTGGGTCTGACAGAGAGAGAGAGAGAGAGAGAGAGAGAGAGAGAGAGAGGGAGAGAGAGAGGAGGGAGAGAGGAGAGAGATGGAGAGAGAGAGAGAGAGAGAGATGCGCGACACCTTATCCTCGACAAGATGTAGACAGACGAGAGACGGATGCGACATCCACGACAACACAGACACACACACACACACACACACACACACACACACACACACACACACACACCACACACACACACGCACACACACGCACACACACACACACACAACACACACACACACACACACACACACGCACACACACACACACACACACACACACCACACACACACACACACACACACACACACACACACACACACACACACGCACGCACGCACACACACACACACACTGTTGATCCATAATATTTGGAGAGGAGATGGGCAGTGACCAGGAAAGCAGCCTGCCGTAGAGGACCACAATACTGTTATAATTAACTGATAACAACCTGCCATAGAGGACCACAGTACTGTTATAATTAACTGATAACAACCTGCCGTAGAGGACCACAATACTGTTATAATTAACTGATAACAACCTGCCGTAGAGAACCACAATACTGTTATAATTAACTGATAACAACCTGCCGTACAGGACCACAATACTGTTATAATTAACTGATAACAACCTGCCGTAGAGGACCACAATACTGTTATAATAAACTGATAACAACCTGCCGTACAGGACCACAATACTGTTATAATTAACTGATAACAACCTGCCCGTAGAGGACCACAATACTGTTATAATTAACTGATAACAACCTGCCGTACAGGACCACAATACTGTTATAATTAACTGATAACAACCTGCCGTACAGGACCACAATACTGTTATAATTAACTGATAACAACCTGCCGTACAGGACCACACTACTGTTATAATTAACTGATAACAACCTGCCGTACAGGACCACAGTACTGTTATAATTAACTGATAACAACCTGCCGTACAGGACCACAATACTGTTATAATTAACTGATAACAACCTGCCGTACAGGACCACAGTACTGTTAGAACTAACTGATAACAACCTGCCGTATAGGACCACAGTTCCGTTACAACTAACTGATAACAACCTGCCGTACAGGACCACAATACTGTTATAATTAACTGATAACAACCTGCCGTACAGGACCACAGTACTGTTAGAACTAACTGATAACAACCTGCCGTATAGGACCACAGTTCCGTTAGAACTAACTGATAACAACCTGCCGTACAGGACCACAATACTGTTATAATTAACTGATAACAACCTGCCGTACAGGACCACACTACTGTTATAATTAACTGATAACAACCTGCCGTAGAGGACCACAATACTGTTATAATTAACTGATAACAACCTGCCGTACAGGACCACACTACTGTTATAATTAACTGATAACAACCTGCCGTAGAGGACCACAATACTGTTATAATTAACTGATAACAACCTGCCGTACAGGACCACACTACTGTTATAATTAACTGATAACAACCTGCCGTAGAGGACCACAGTACTGTTATAATTAACTGATAACAACCTGCCGTACAGGACCACAGTACTGTATAATTAACTGATAACAACCTGCCGTAGAGGACCACAGTACTGTTATAATTAACTGATAACAACCTGCCGTACAGGACCACAGTACTGTTATAATTTAACTGATAACAACCTGCCGTACAGGACCACAGTACTGTTATAATTAACTGATAACAACCTGCCATAGAGAACCACAGTACTGTTTATAATTAACTGATAACAACCTGCCGTACAGGACCACAGTACTGTTATAATTAACTGATAACAACCTGCCGTACAGGACCACAATACTGTTATAATTAACTGATAACACCTGCCATAGAGGACCACAGTACTGTTATAATTAACTGATAACAACCTGCCGTACAGGACCACACTACTGTTATAATTAACTGATAACAACCTGCCGTACAGGACCACACTACTGTTATAATTAACTGATAACAACCTGCCATAGAGGACCACAGTACTGTTATAATTAACTGATAACAACCTGCCGTACAGGACCACAGTACTGTTATAATTAACTGATAACAACCTGCCGTACAGGACCACAGTACTGTTATAATTAACTGATAACAACCTGCCGTACAGGACCACAGTACTGTTATAATTAATGATAACCTGACACACAGTACTGCCATAGAGGACCAGTCACAGTACTGTTAGAACTAACTGATAACACCCTGCCGCACAGGACCACAGTACTGTTAGAACTAACTCATAACAGCCTGCTGTACAGGACCACAGTACTGTTAGAACTAACTGTGATAACAGCCTGCCGTACAGGACCAGTCACAGTACTGTTAAAACTAACTGATAACAACCTGCCGTACAGACACACAGTACTGTTAGAACTAACTGATAACAACCTGCCGTACAGGACCACAGTACTGTTAGAACTAACTGATAACAACCTGCCGTACAGGACCACAGTACTGTTATAATTAACTGATAACAACCTGCCGTACAGGACCACAGTACTGTTATAAGTAACTGATAACAACCTGCCGTACAGGACCACACTACTGTTATAATTAACTGATAACAACCTGACCATAGAGGACCACAGTACTGTTATAATTAACTGATAACAACCTGCCGTACAGGACCACAGTACTGTTAATTAACTGATAACAACCTGCCGTACAGGACCACAGTACTGTTATAATTAACTGATATACCTGCCATAGAGGACCACAGTACTAATTAACTTACCTGCCATACTGTTATAATTAACTGATAACAACCTGCCGACAGGACCACAGTACTGTTATAATTAACTGATAACAACCTGCCGTAGAGGACCACAGTACTGTTATAATTAACTGATAACAACCTGCCGTACAGGACCACACTACTGTTATATTAACTGATAACAACCTGCCGTACAGGACCACACTACTGTTATAATTAACTGATAACAACCTGCCATAGAGGACCACAATACTGTTATAATTAACTGATAACAACATGCCGTACAGTCACAATACTGTTAGGACTAACTGATAACAACATGCCGTACAGGACGACAGTACTGTTAGAACTAACTCATAACAGTCTGCCGTACAGGACCACAGTACTGTTAGAACTAACTGATAACAACATGCCGTACAGGACCAAAGTACTGTTAGAACTAACTGATAACAACCTGCCATACAGGACCACAATACTGTTAGAACTAACTGATAACAGCCTGCCGTACAGGACCAGTCACAATACTGTTAGAACTAACTGATAACAACCTGCCATACAGGACACAGTACTGTTAGAACTAACTGATAACAACCTGCTGTACAGGACCAAAGTACTGTTAGAACTAACTGATAACAACCTGCCGTACAGGACCACAGTTCTGTTAGAACTAACTGATAACAACCTGCTGTACAGGACCACAGTTCTGTTAGAACTAACTGATAACAGCCTGCCATACAGGACCACAGTACTGTTAAAACTAACTGATAACAGCCTGCCATACAGGACCACAGTACTGTTAAAACTAACTGATAACAGCCTGCCATACAGGACCACAGTACTGTTAGAACTGACTGATAAAAAAAAAAAACCTGCCGTACAGGACCAGTCACAATACTGTTAGAACTAATTGATCACATGATAACATAATTGTGAAAGAAGACAGAACCTTCCAGAACGTATTCTGTGCAAGGCCGTGTGATGGTCCACACAGCTCAAAACAAACTAGACCCAAACTTGCGTGTGTGAACAAGACCCAGGTAAAGCATTCTCCAATCATAGGCTACAGATCCGTAGTACAAAATATATGCATGATTGCATGAATGCAAAAGACAACAACTGAAAATGACCCATATATCGTGTAGGTTATAACCCGAGCAGAAACTGTCTTGCTATACTATTGCTGCCATGTTATTTCAATGGATTCTTGAGGATTCTCATGACAATTACCGTCAGAGTCAGAGTCTGAGAGGTCAGCTCGATTATGGAGCATTATCGGACTTCATCACGTCTTCAGTTGCCCCTACTGAGGGCAAAGTCCAGCTTCTTGCGTTTGTAGAAGAGCTTCCGAACAACACAGAGGGCGGAAAATGACCTAACTCTTGTGTTGGACTTTGCAAACGCTTTTGACAATGTAAGCTGCAGCCACTTCCACCACCAGCCACAGCGCTCTGGTGCCCAAAACTCGATCATCATGTGGATTGCCTGCTACCTCAATGACTAGCAACAAGCAGATTAAATCCTGATCCTTCGTTGTCAGAGTCAGGTCAGGAGTACCTCAGGGGTCTGTGCAGAACCCTTGCTTTTTAAGAAATTCATTAATGACCCACTTGAGAAGCTGACGCTCTTGACAAGGTTCTCCGCAGATGACACAGTACCCTGCAGATTGGGAACAAAACAGCGCAGGCTATGCCCAGCGGCAACAAGACCCCCATGTTCTTTTGGGGGAGCAGCTGGGACACGAGGTTCAGCCTTGCACGACCCTACTGATTTCAAGGAGTAAGAACTCAATGCGGTGCACAGCCACGCTCTAGAAGCAGTTTCCTCAACCAAATATATGAGTGCCATCATACAAGACACAGGCTGGTACAACTACTTCAACAGCATAATGAACAAGGAAACAGGACCCTGGGGTTTCTCTGGTGGAATTTAGTCCAGCTCCAGCATTGGAAGAAACAGCAGTTAAAGCATTTGTCTGGTCCACTTTTTGAGTGTATGTCAAACGCGTGGGACATTTTACCCAGGCAGAGTTTGAGGCTAAGGGAAACGTTAGCAAGTTCATGCAAAACCCATCGCATCGGTGATTACAAAACCTGGTGGAAAAACATTGACTTAGCCAAAGGAGAAAGAAAGTCTCAAAATTTGATGAGGTTCCGTACTAGGAATCCCGACCAAAAAGTCGGATCCATGATCCGTTTTACGTCAGCGGAGTTCTGCCCCTTACCCGAATACCCTTTCATGGTTTGTCATGAGTTTGTCCGTCAGCTCTGGATAATATTTCTTCCCAGCAGTCACGGAAGGACAGACCTTTGTTTGTTTGTCTGTAAAGTCCAGATAACAAATAACGCAGTATACATTCCTGCCCCCCCCCCCCCCTCCCCTTCCCTCCTCCCCTGACCACGCACGCACTCCTCTTTCTCCATATCTCACCGTGCTGCCCGTCCGTGATTTGCAAGTCAACGCCATCAGTCGTCAGCCTGACACAACAGAACATGAATACCCTTGCCAGTCGGAAATGACTTTTTCTCAGACGATGTCTGTGTCCACGACGATCTGGAACAGGGGTGTGGTAGGGTGCGCCTCCGTGGTTTAATCATTACCTGGATCATGGATCTAGAGAGGAAGGGGATACGTATCTTCGCCTTTCGCTGTTCAGGATTCTGTGGCAGATATCAAAGGCTCCACCACCTCGTCTTAATATGACCGTCTCTCTTTCTGCCTCCTGTACATGGCTGTTTGTTCGCCACACTGTGATAGTGTCAAAGTGTCAAATAAAAAAAAACTATTTAAATGACTCTGCTGAACAACGTGGACAAACGAATCAAAAGACGGAACACGACGCGTTTTGACCGCTTAGGTCTACTTCAGGCAAGAAAACAACACTCAAGACAACGAAAATAAACGAGCAATCACTTCTCTTCGTCAAATTCAGCGCAAGATGGATGTAGAATGAATCAAGCGTCATGTTTGAAAAAAAGCACGTGATGTTTCGCATGTGGGCAAAGGCTACATGCAGACTGTTGGCTGCCCTCTCTGAACAGTGTACAAGTAGCTGGTAAATATGTTTACCTGAGAGGGCAGCTGGCCAGCTGAACGAATCTCTCGTCGCGCACTGTGACGGTGTTGTCCCGGAAGTGATTAGTGACCAGCGCGAGAGAACGGGGACCCAGGAAAGACGAGTAGAGGGAACGTACGAAGAGATGCTTATCCTCGACCATCTGCATCCTTTTCCCTGCGCGTCCGTGACTGGTGAGAGAAGCATCGTCCTCAACACGTTGGTCGAGTTCTGCAATATTGTTTGCTGGAACTTCAACTTCACCCTTTTGACACACATAGGCGTTCGCTCCGACGGCAAGGGGGGGGGGGGTGGGGGGGGGGGGGGGGGAGGAAAGGGGACGGACATACGTGTCACAAACATCATGAGGAACCTGATCTCAGTGGCTAACGTGTAGCATTTCACGTCACGAGCCGCGTGCTGGCAGATTTCTATTCGGATACCCTAACAGGAGCATTCATTTGTTGGATTTTTTTTTTAGGCCCTTGCAGGCTTCTACGCAACGACCTGGGTAGGCCTGGGCCCAACAACGCACAATGGGAAGACCGAACAAACACAGTCAAGTTTCCTCCACAAAAGGGATATTTTTTTTTGGGGGGAGGGGGGGGGGGGGGGGTGCGGGCTGGGGGGGGGGGTACCTGGGGGGCGGGGTGGGCAGGGCCAGGGGGGGGGGGCGGTTTTTGGGGGGGGGGGGGGGGGGGGGGGGGGGGGGGGGGCCTTTTTTTGGTGGGGGGGGGGGGGGAATGCCCATCTACCCCTCCCCCCCCCCCAAAAAAAAAAAAAAAATGCTAACAATACTGCAGGGTGTGTATAATCTCACAGGCCTGGGATGAATGCCAAAGAAGATATGTTGTTGGGGAAACGTAAGGACATTGGTCCGGGGCATGAGTTTTCAGACCAGACCTGAAAAACTCCACAAGCACTGGTCTTGTGAACTTCAGCATCCTCATGATAACCCATGATTTATCATTGTTAAAAAAAAAAAAAAAACAAAAAAAAGGTCACGCTATGCTGGGCTCAGGTTAT
>JADBJO010005413.1:127500-130000 GCA_016801955.1 Conus betulinus
TCCTCCTCTTCCTCCTCCTCCTCTTCTTCTTCTCCTCCCCCTCCTACTCCTCTCTCTCCCCTCCTCCTTTTTCGTCTTGCAGTTCCTCCTCCTCCTTTTTGCCCCCCCCCCCCCCTCCCCTTTTTTTCTACCTATTCCTCCTCTTCCCGGCACTGCCGTTCCATTTTTATCTCCTTCTCTTCCCCCCATCTTCTTCTTCCTATTCCTTCTCCTTTTCCCACCTCTTCTCATCCTTTGAATCCTTCCTGCTCCTCCTCCTTCTTGCCGTCTTCCATCTTTTTTCCACGTATATTTCCTTCCCTCCTTTGTCTTTCTTCTCACCCATCATCCCATTCACCCCTCCCTCCCTCCCGTGGTTTTTTCAGACCTCTTCCTTTATTTCCCTGCCTTTTTATTTCTTCTTTCATAATCCTCTTTGGCTTCCCCATTGTCTTTTGAGTCGTCGTCCTCGTCAGCAGTTATCTCCTTCAATGTCGATTCAAGCCATATTTATACAAGGGCCCACAACCACCTCCAACCCAGAGTCCGAGTCGAGTGTTGCTCAAATTTCATGACTAACTTTTGCAGGTGTCTGTATCTCTCGGGCCTGGTTGACGCCGGGATATGTTGTGAAAATAAGCGCAGAGTAGAGCTCTGTCGTGCAGTCTCTGGCCAGAATGGCGTTATTATGTGCTTCATCCTCACAGGACAGCATAAAAGTCTGTTTTATGTCGCCCTGCACGCCCTGCTCTCGTGAGGACCTTAGTTTCGACCCCCCCCTCCAATTCTATGCCCTTGGTGAGTTTGTATTGTGCTTGCTGGTATCAGCCAGTTCGTTTGACAGATGTGGTGCCGCTCTCCGGATGGGTACGCTTGCTCGTGCTGGATCCGCGACTGAGCTATGGTTGTCCTCGTTGTGGGGGGTGGGCTCGTATGGTTGTCCTCGTTGTGGGGGGGGGGGGGGGGGGGGGGGGGCTAGTATGCGGTGTCCTGCGGTGTGCTGCCTCAGAACAGGCACCACTCAACACCAGCGAAGTGACTCGGCGGCAGTGCTGTGTGTGTCCTCTGGTGGGTTGTCTCGTGACGACCGGACACTGACTCTCCCAGTGGATTGCCGGTGTCGGGGACTGGGAAAGCGAAGAGACCAGGCGGGTTGTGACTGTGGACAGTGAGTCGGAAGGAGCGGCGTGGGCGGTGATGCCACTGGAGAGGCACACAAATGAGACAGCACCAGCACCAGCAGCACCACCACCACCAACAGCAACAACGACAAGACAGGACAGACTCTGTTGCTCAAACATCACCACGGCGAACGCAGACTGTTCCATGGTGCGTGCCCGCAGATGAGCATGTGTTCAGTCATTCAAGCATCTCTCTCTCTCTCTCTCTCTCTCTCTCTCTCTCTCTCTCTCTCTCTCTCTCCCATCCTCTCTCTCTCTCTCTCTCATCTCTCTCTCTCTCTCTCTCTCTCTCTCTCTCTCTCTCTCTCTCTCTCTCTCTCTCCCTTCCCCCCCGCCCCCCCCTCCCCAGGGCTGAGTGGTAAAGAAGCATTTTATTGCTTGTTTCAGTACCCTCGTGAAAATAAGATTTCGTTGGTTCGTTTGCGTCGTTTTGCGCTCTCTCCTCTCTCTCCTCTCTCTCTCTCCCTCTCTCTCGCTCCTCTCTCCTCTCTCTCCTCTCCTCCTCGGCTCCCTCTCTCTCCTCTCCTCCCTCCTCTCTCTCTCTCCCGCTCTCTCCTCATCCTCCCTCATCCTCTCTCCTCTCTCTCTCTCGCTCTCTCTAGGTTCTCTGACCCCTCTCTCTCTCTCTCCCTCATCTCTCTCTCTCTCTCTCTCCCTCTTGACTCTCTCTTCTCTTCTCTCTCTCTCTGGGGGGATCCCTCTTCTCTCTCCTCGGGCCGCTTCTCTCTCTCCTCTCTCTCTCCCATCTCTATTGCTCTGCTCTCTCTCTCTCTAATCTCTCTCTCTCTCTGGGCTGGCTGGGTGGTAAAAAAGCATTTATATTGCTTATGTCAGTACCTCTCGTATAATAAGATTCCATTGGTTCGTCTTTGCTCTCTCTCTCTCTCTCTCTCACTCTCTCTCTTCTCCTCTCTCTCTCTCTCCTCTCTCTCTCTCTCTCTCTCTCTCTCTCTCTCTCGTTTTACTGACGATGCAAAAAAAAAAGTCTTATGTGACCACGGATTACCCCAAGAGTTTCCTAAAGGCGTCAAGGGACTATCAGTTTCTCGTTGAATTCAACTGGGGCTTCATGTTGTGGTGCCAAGTAAAAAAACTTGCCGTGATGATAGCTCTCTGCTCTCTCTCTCCTCCTCTCCTCTCTCTCTCTCTCTCGCTCTCTTCTCTCTGACTCTCTCTCTCTCTCTCTCTCTCTCTGTACATTTGCATCTTTTTTATTGTGCCATCTGTTTGAACAATTCTATTGTGCCATCTGTTTGAAATTCTCTATCTCTCAAGGAGAATGCCAGCCACTACAGTGTTTATTCCATCCAGCCATACAGACACTGCTGCTAAACGAAGAC
>JADBJO010005413.1:147500-150000 GCA_016801955.1 Conus betulinus
CCCTCAGGGATGCTGAATGAGCAGTTTTCCATTACACTGAAGCAAAAAAAAAAGACAAGAGAGAAAAAAAAGGACATTCAAAAAAAAAAAAAAAAAAAAAAGAAAGTCGACATCTTAAGACGCGGGAAGAAACGCCCCCCGGACAAACAGCAGCCCGCTGCAGGCTGGAACATCTGGGGGGGGGGGGGGGGGGGGGGGGGGGGGGGGGGGGGGGGGGGTGGGTGTGTCCCTCCCACCGCGGCACCTGGTCCAGAAACAGGGGATTTAATTTCAGAGGTCTGTGACCACCACGAAGTTTCTGAAGGGAGGTAATTCTGTATCTCTTCACACGTAATGGAATTTTGCCTGAACTGTCTGATTGTGGCATTCGTGTTGCACACAGAAGGCGTTTTGAGCAAATTTGTACTTTGAATTCACGGTGTTGATGGTATTATATTGAAATTACACCTGTTTATAGAAAATAGCGATGATATAATATCTTTTTTTTTCTTTCCCCATGAAATTGGTAATAGCCCTCTAGAGGCCATGAAGCTTCGTCATTTTCAATGAGAATGCTGCTCGCATCAATCTGCATTGTAAGCAATATTTCAGATTCAAACACCTCGTATGTCAAGAGAAACTGGTGACGTAGTTTTACCCCCGATGTACACACACGCGCGCACACGCAGACATACAACCCGAAGGTGTAAGATTACATAGACTCACCCTCCTTATGCCCGTCAACTAAAGGAGGTCGAGGAGAAGACAAGGAAGACACTGGGCAAGGAAGACACTGGGCAAGGAAGACACTGGGCAAGGAAGACACTGGGCAAGGAAGACACTGGGCAAGGAAGACAGTGGACAAGGAAGACACTGGGCAAGGAAGACACTGGGTAAGGAAGACAGTGGACAAGGAAGACACTGGGCAAGGAAAGACACTGGGTAAGGAAGACACTGGGCAAGGAAGACACTGGGTAAGGAAGACACTGGGCAAGGAAGACACTGGGCAAGGAAGACACTGGGTAAGGAAGACCGTGGACAAGGAAGACACTGGGCAAGGGAGACAACCCAAAACCTAAACGGACGGACTATCGTGCACTTTCACGTGACTTTTTTTTTTTTTTTTTTCCCTGTCATTTTCGGCTTGTCTCCTATTCCATGTCATTTCGAAATGGATATTTTTTTGAAAATACAACGCATTACCTTGAATTTATTGGCAGGTGGTTGACCGGAAGTAGTAGTCGTTAAACTAAGAAGGACGGGAATAAAACTGCTTTCCTGTCGGGTTTTTTTTTTTTTTTTTTTTTTTTTTTTTTTTTTAGTTAGTTTTTGCTTCTTGGACTTCCTCACCCAATAAAACTGCTTTTGCCTTCAATTTTTGTTGAGATTTGTAATTATTATGATTATCATTCTCATTATCATCATCATCATCATCACATCACACCATCATTATCATCGTCATCATCATTATAAGTATAATTTTCATGTTATAAAATCATACTAATTATTATTGTCATCATTATTATTGTAAACGAGAGCACCTCAAGAGGCAAAGCAGTCGCTAACCTCAGAACGACGTAAATAAAAGTGTTTTGCCTTCGAGTTTGAAGGACATACACATGTCAATTGTTAGCGCAGGCTTGGGGGGGGGGGGGGGGGGGGGGGTGTTAATGCCGACGAGAGCACCTTAACAGGCATACTGCCGTTAACCTGAGAACGCCCCCCCCAAAAAAAAACCCAAACAAACAAAAAAAAAAACTAAACAAACAAACAAACAAACAAACATACATATGTGTGATTTAGGACATACTTGTTAGCATACTTTTATTAGTATGATCGTTATTATGATTCTGATTCTGATTATTATTACTATTGTTATTATTATTACTATCATTGTCATTATTATTATCACAATTACCGTTGTTGTTGTTGTTGTTGTTGTTTCTTCTTCTTCTTCTTCTTGGTGTGTTCCCGTTATCATCATTATCATTAATATTATCGTTATTATCATCATTATTATTGCTGTTGTTGTTCTTCTTCTTCTTCTTGCTATCATTATTATTGTTGTTATTATTATTGTTGTTGTTATTATTATTCTCTTTATTACTATAATTGTTGTTGTTCTCATTATCATTATTATCATTAATAATAATAATATAATGATAAATATAATAATAATAATAATAATGATGATGATGATGATGATAGTGATGATGATGGTGATAATAATAATAATAATAATAATAATTATTATTATTATTATTATTGCTGTTGTTGTTGTTGTTGTTGTGATTGATGTAAACGAGAACACCTCAGCAGCAGGCAAGGTAGGTAGTCGCTAAACCGAGAACGACGAAAATATAAAACTTGCTTTTGCCTTTTGAACTTTAAGGACATATTTTATCGACAAACATTTTCATGTAGACAAAAACACCTTAACAGGCATACTGGATACAAACAAACAAACAAACAAACAAACAAACAAAAAAGAAATCTTCAAAAACGCGGCAATAACCTTGGC
>JADBJO010005413.1:160000-162772 GCA_016801955.1 Conus betulinus
GATAACAACAACAACAACAACAATAAATAATAATAATTATAATAATATAATAATGATGATGATGATGATGGTAGTAATCATCATCGTCATCATCATCGTCATCATCATCATCATCATCGTTTAAAAACACTAATGATAATCATGGTGACCCATGTATAGTCACTGACCGAATACTCCATCCGTTCCATAATCCAGATCTGCACAAAGGATCTGCACAAAGGATCTGCACCCACGTGTAACGAGTTTGTCCTCGAGCCATCGATATCAATATTACCGTCATTGGTATCATCATCATCATCAACATCAGCATCATCATCATCATTAATTATTATTCTATTATATTATGTTTATTATTATTGTTGTTGTCATTATCATTATTATTGTTATTGTTATATTACTATCATCACCATCAATCATCATTATATTGTTGTTGTTTTTGTTGCTGTTGCTGTTGCTACTGTTATTCTCAGCATCAATTTGTCAGTAATTATTATCATTATGTTGTCATTATTTATATTATTATATAGTCATCACCATCATCATTCTTTTTGATAATAGCACTGACAATGGGGAACGCACCCGAAATCTGCCAACATGGCACGGATCCCGGATCCGCCCTTTTAGGTCGGAATGAGTATGACGGATCCACTCAGGGTCTGCCGTCCCCGTTCTCCTGTCCACTCTGCTTCCAGCAGGGGTTGGACAGTCTGATATCCGGGAGGAGTATGGATTCTGTAGCTGCTCTTTGAAGCGGATCTGCTCCAAGGATCTGCATCTATATTTAAAGGTCCTGCTCCTCAGATCGGCAACCATTGGTTTTGAAAAACAGCACTGAAAGTCGTGTGACCACTGCTGTTTCCATTAAAAAAAAAAAAAAAAAGAGAGAAAAAAAGATTCCCGTATGAATGGTTGATTTTTTTGTTTAATTACTCTCTACTCTCTCGATCTCTCTAATCTCTCCTTTCTCTCTCTAGCTCTCTTCTCCTATCTCTATCTCTGTCTGTATGTCATGTCTGTTCTGTACTGTCTCTCTACTATATCTCTCTCTCTCTCTCTCTCTCTCTCTCCGCTCTCTCTCTTCTCTCTCTCACGAAACTATTTTGAACAATGTACTGTTTTTTTTCAATCTGAAAGGTGGTATACTTGAGTTCTTCTTTGTCGGTCGTCTGTCTGTCTGACTGTTATGGTCTAGTCTGTCGCTCTCTCTCTATATCTACTCTCTATCTCTCTCTCTCTCTCTCACGAAACTAATGTGACAAATGGACTTTTTTTTAATTATGCAAATGGTTATTACTTTAGTTCTCTGGTTCTGTTTGGTCAGGTCTGTCTGTCTGTCTGTCTGTCTCTCTCTATCTCTTCAATTCCCAGTCATAAGGGTCTAGCCCACACCGATCACGATGGGATTGTCCCATGTGTGCGTGATTTTTTTTTTTTGGGGTCATCCCATCAAAGAAAATCCTTTTTGTGTGTACGACAAAGTTATTGTGTAACGACAAAAAACCCACTAACACAACACCACACACACACCCACAACACACACACACACACACACACACCACAAAAACACACACACACACACACACACACACAGACATGCACGCACGCACACACACAACACACACACCACACACACACACACAACACACATACACAACGCATGTGAACGCCCGCACTGCATTGCGCGGTGCGCGCGCTGCGCGCAAACACACAAACACGCAAGCAAGCACGCACGCACGCAAGCACGGCACGCACCCACCACAACACAACACACACACACACACAACACAACACACACGGTTTGCACAGCACAAACATGAAAGCACTTCAGAGTGCCCTTCCCCCGCAAAATCACACAATTAGATAAAAGCATGTAGTGCGTGCTCGGTGCGAGATATGTTTTAAAGGTTTCCGTTGAACCTTTTTTGAACACCCACACATCCTCAGTTCATTCAGATTCCAGATTCAGAAAACTTATTATCTCTCGTTACAAGAGAAATTACATTGTGACCGCTGCCTAAAGTTAAGACTATACATATTTATAGTTCCTTAAAGAAACGAAGCAGAGAAGAACCAGACGGGAAGAAGCTTGAGGCGAGGAGGAGGAGTGTGTGAGTCCCTGTCCTGAGGAGAAGAAGGAAGAAGAAGAAGACGAAGAAGGAAAGAAGAAGAAGAAGAAGAACACGACGAAAGGAGGGAGGAGGAGGAGGAGGAGGACGAGGGAAGATGAAGAAGAAGGAACAGAAGAAGAAGGTAGAAGAAAGAAGCAGAAAGAAAGGAAGCTAGTGAAAAATGTATACATCTGTTTCTGCGTTTGAAAAGAAATGAAAGGACCATAAAATTCATTACTGGATTTAACATCCCACCAGGTCCCCTCCAATCTTCCTTACTTTTCGCTTCGGTAAGGGCTCATAGAATAGATAGATATAATATATATATCTATATATATATTATATATATATATATATATATATATTATATAGAGAATAGAATGTGTGTGGGTGTGTGTGTGTGTGGGTGGTGTGTTGTGTGGTGTGTGAGTGAATGAGTGAGTGAGTGAGGTGAGTGAGTGTGTGGTGTGTGTGTGTGTGTGTGGGTGGTGTGTGTGGTGTGTGTGTGCGTTTGCGTGTTGGGTGTGGGGGGGGTGGGGGGTGAGAGTGAGGCGTGCGGTGTGTGTCGATCTGTGTAGGAGTTGTGTTACTGTGTTAGAGGGTGTATTTGAATGGGAAGATTGATGGGTGGGTGAGATTGCGTGAGAGCGCGCGCGCGCGGCGT
>JADBJO010005414.1:0-5000 GCA_016801955.1 Conus betulinus
GGTGTGTCTGAAAGCAGACGGTCGATTATTTCGATCGTTTTCCCCGCGTGCGCTTCAAAAATATAGATATTTGACTCTCTTGATTCATTTGATTGAGCTATAATCGAGAGAACGTAACTATGCGATGGAGGACAGGTAGTGTCTTCTTCGGTTTTAAAACACGCCTGTTTAGACAATATCTAAATACCCACAGTGCCATCTTGAGGAGGTGCGAGTACTGGAAATAAGCTTCTAAATTCTACCTCTGAATCTTCTTCCGGAACTTCTTTCTATACCAACCCGCTAACCCCCCTTTTTTCCCCCCCTTGCCCGCCATCTAACTACCACGTAACCCCCCCACCAACAATACCAACAACCGCTCTTGTTCCTTGAAACTACCGTGATGAATTCAGATAGACAGTTCTCACTTTGCGAATTCGCTGGTTAAGGAGTGGCGTGTATATGAGAAAAAAATGGTGGGGGAGGGGGGGGGGGGGGGAGCTCTCTGACTCCGTTGGTCCTGGACTCCGCGAAAGACAACTTGAAACTGTCTTAAAGAGCATAATACCTAAGAGATAGGGGAAAAGGCAATCGTCACAGACCCTGTTATCAGTCAAACACCTGCACAGAATATTCACGGCTGGCCGTTGTCCTATTACCCCTCCTCCTTACCTTTAAACTAGACTGTCTTCCTCCCCTGTCCCCCCATTCCCTCCAGTCCTTCACACCACCCCACATTCCCTAGCCCCTACTCTCGTCTCAACACTTATTTTGTCGGTAGTGTATTTCAACCCGCAAGAAAGACGTTTTTTTTATTTTTTTTTTTTTTTTGATGTAGCTCTCCCTCCACCCCCTCAAACCCACACACACCCACAGCACACCAAACAAACGTCCCGCCACGCACTCACTCACGGCACGCACCAACACACACAGCACACACACACACCCACACCCACCACACACTACTATGACACACCACACCGATTTTTTTTAGGGAGGGGTGGAGGAGCGCTAGGGTATGTGTTGTCTCGTGTTTTTCGTGAATGTCGTTTAAATAAGTGCCGCTGCGGCTGGTTAAATAATAAGTCGATAATAAACCTGACGCTATCTATAGGTGCAACTTTGCACTGGCCACTCGCCGCACGTCGTCCTAACAGACCGCATCAGAAAAAACCCATACAATAAGGGCCTTTTATCTCTGTCAAAATCAATGCAGTTTAAAACCACAACATGGCATCGCAAAACATAACACAAACAAGGCACCATCTAATTTATTGGTGGCGTATGTACTGAAAACGAATTGTTTCCTAACCAGAGAAAAGAACAACCCGAAATTCCTCTAGGAGGAAATTCATCCAGGGCGCGTGGGAAGTGAATTTTGACATCAAGGTACAATACAACCGTAATAGTGTATCTATATGCAAAAAAAGCTAATCAGTCCATTTACACCAATTACAGTCTAAAATGGTAATACAAATAAGTCCAATATCCAATGTAGTTCGGATAAGTGAATTGCGTGAGTCTTGGGACGATACGAATTAACACTACGGTTTACTACAAAAAACAACTAACAAAACAACACCAAAAAAAAATCAAACAACCAATTAACAAAAAAAAAACAAAAGAAAAAAAAAAAAAAAAAAAACACCCAGAGTAACCCGTACAAAACCAACCGCAAGACTGAACGGGAGGGACAATCGATTCAATGTCCAGTCACACGCATACAGAAAATGGCAAAACAGGACTTCTGGTTTATAGTAAAATTACATTTCACCAGAAAAAACCATGTTATAATGGGAACACAAGGTGAAGAGGCGGGGAAAAGGGAGGGAGGAAACGGGACCCATTGGATTAGTGTGTGTACAAGGCCCCCCAAAACGGTATAAGGGAACGAATAAATGTGATTGAAGATGAAGGGACCACTGGATAGTGTGTAAAAAGAAAAAAAGGACAAAACGGTGAAGGGAAAAATGAAAGGGACAACATTGGGTTAGTTGTGTAGACTCCCGAACAAACAATGGTGAAGGGAGGAGAGATGAAGGGGACCATTGGATAGTTGTGTTAGAAGCACCCAGAATTGCAGAATGGTGAATGGGGGGAGATGAAAGGGGACCAATTGGATAGTGGGTAGAAGGACACAAATGGTGAAAGGGAGGAGAGATCAAACAAAGACGACACATTTGAAAATGATCTTCAAGTACAATTGCAAAACACTTAAAGCAAACGGGACCTTGTGAAATGTAGTTTGTCACAATGACTCAGAGACATCTAAACACCACACAGAAAATTAGGACTGATAACTTTTCTAGTGCAGATGATAGTCTACTTTCTTTCATGCAAGAACAGCTTTATTAACTCACCTGTCAAAACTTACATGCTAAAGCGCAACATCACTAGGACAGACCAGCCACAACCACTCATTTTTAACGAACATGTATAGTTCGAAATGATTCACCCAAAAAGCACGCACTTTATAAGTTAATCAAAATGTGGGGAACAGGATCAAAAGCAAAATCTGAGAATGTTCTTCGACATGTTTTGAAGTTGATATAGAGAGCACTAAGTGCCTTTTTTAAAGTATAAATGTTATTACATTTGTGTTGTTTGCTTAATTCCAAAAATGACAATGGGCATTTGACTCACTTGCAACGTTTGTTTGCTCCCTTTTTTTTGCCACTCTCTGCTTATGCAAGTTAAAACCCAGAAAGCCAGTGAAGGATGCCCTTACCGACAAAAATCAAGGTTTCTGTACTTTCACATACGTAGAGTGAGTACACAATGCCTAAACTTCAAATTAACTGATTCCACTGACTGGTTCTCAAGAAGAAGCAAACTTTTTAAGATTGATCGACAGTCAACACAAAAATAAGGATGTTACGATTGTCACTGGCAGTTGAACGAGATAAATAATTTTATGCTAGTCACACTATATCGCACCCCCCACCCCCATAGTAACCAAAACTGGATGTCCCCTTTCTTAAATGACATCATTTTTTTCTGTTCGAGAATTTCAGATCACAAAAAGCAAAAATCTGGCCACCCCATCTAGGACCCAAACCCTCAGAGTTACACGTTCCGAAATGATTTCTAAATGTTTCTTCCAAATCACAAGATGATGAGCTGTTACAAGTTGACAGCACAGTTTTTATTTTGTCGACATAAAAAAAAAAAAGTACCGGAACCACAACACAAACAATTTATGATAAAACAGTGACCAACACAAAGCTTACCATGCTCGGGCGAATCCAGAAAACTGCCAGACAACACACCGTAAAGCAGAGATGCGCGGTCGTCGCCATCACGACAGGATTCCACAAAAAACGCAGCCGCTTCTTGGACTGGTTCTGAGCAAACTGACGTCCCCACTACTACCACCGGGTCCTTCCAAATGAGATTACGACAAAGGGCCATAAAAAAACCCCCAGTAGCCAGTAGCATTGGTGCGTCAATTTCACCCCCCCCAATCATCCAACGCCTAGTTACGTAGAATCTTCTTCTGCAACACCACCACTCCTCTTCTTTCTTCACATTCATTCCACCTCCGCCTTCAATTGCCCCCTAAAACCACCCCACCCAACCCACCCAAGGTTTTCTCATGGGAAAGGAATTTCTGGGAGGATCAGCATTAATACGCTGTCATTCATGTGCTAATCAGTGGTAATTTTCCGGCACAAAAAAAACTGGACACCCCAACAACAGGGCCTACGACTAATTGCGCGATGCCGTTGGCGAGTACAGTAATGACCACACCGTTCCAATTATGGAAAACGCAAATGGCCCCGAAAAAAGCCGAAAATGGCACGCTTTTGTCCAATATTAGGGAATGCAGTGCGTTACGGCTTCTCCTTTGACATGCGTCCTCTCGCTTCTCCTTTTTTAATGATTGAGAGAAACAGCAGCACAAACTGGTCTCAAACGTTTCGTTTGATGCAGTCTCTAGACCCAAAGCGTTACAAGGGAAGTGGGTATGGGAGAACGTAATGGTGAGTGTGGTTCCTCCTCTCTCTCTAGCTCTCTCTCTTCTCTCTCTCTCTCTCTGGGTTTGGACAAGTCTTGGTGCAGCACTGATCTTCTGTAGTAGTGCGTCCATATGTTCATGATTTCTTCCTTTCTTTGGCCTCTGTCGTGTAGGGAGGTGGTGTAGGTCAAACAATGGCACAGCAGGATCTACCTTACCACACTCATATTACAAATCAGATCCAACCATGATTAGTACTGTCACGTTTCCATCTGTTTGAGAACTGAAAGCAAATTAACGGATCAAGTTGAACTGTTGAATCTATGGGAGATAAAGTCTTTTCGGGCGATAGCAGACTTGAACGAGAACGTCCCTTGAATTAGTTTACCTTTACTACTCCAAAAATGGGGTGAGATGTTTTTCTTCACTTTTTTCCTCGTCCACTTATCCTGCTGTCCCTCTCGGCTCTGTCTGTCTGTCTGTCTGTCTGTTGGGTGTCTTATTGTCTGTCTGTATGTCTAGTCTGTCTCTCTATCTCTCTATCTCTCTCTCTCTCTCTCTCTCTCATCTTCTCTCTCTCTCGGGACTCCGTTGTGTGTGTGTTGTGCAGCGCGCTTGCGCCGTGCGTTGTTTAATGTACGATATTGTGTGTGTTGTTGTTTGTGGTGTTGTGTGTGTGTGATGTGTGTGTGGTGGGCGCAGCGCGCGCGAGCGCGTGGTGTGTGGTGTGTAGCGCACGCGTGTAACTGCATATGAGATTCCTTGAATGTGTGTGGTGTGTGTGTGTGTGGTTTGTGTGGGTGTGTGTGTGTGTGTTTGGGCTGTGGGGTGTTGTGGGATGTGTGTGTGTTTGCCGCATGCGTGCGTGACGTACTTGCAGTGATTGTGTGTGTTGTGTGTGTGTGTGTGTGTGTGTCGTGTGTGTGTGTGTTGTGTGTGGTGTGTTGTGTGGGTGTGTGTGTGTGTTGTGGTGTGTGCTGTGTGTGTGTGTGCGCGCGCGCGAGTGCTACAAGTTGCCAATACCATAGTGTTTTTCAAACTGAAATGAGACGGAAAATCGGAC
>JADBJO010005414.1:47500-50000 GCA_016801955.1 Conus betulinus
CCTAGAGGGAATCAATGATTCTATTATTGATTTAAATAAAGGCAAAACAGCAGGCAAAACGATTGTAGATCTTTTTCTTTGTGTAACATAAGCGGTAATCTGTATGGTTCTATCATGAATAAAAGATTACAGGAATGGATAGATATGAATGATTTAACCGATGAACATCACACTGGCTTAAAAAGGCTATTCCAACATTGATCATATTATCACTCTGCTAGCCGCAGTTCAAAAGCATTTCGCAAATAATGGAAATTTTTTTTTAATGGTTGTCGATTTTGAGAAAGCTTTTAACTCTATGTTTTCCCAGAAAGTTGCTATGGTCTGTTTTTGTAAGAATGCAATCAAATGTAAGTTGTATTGCTGTGTAAAAAGTATGGATGAAAATGTGAAATCAAGAATATGATCAAGTACTTAATTATGTGATTTTATAAACTGTACTCGAGGGATTAAACAAGGGGGTTCGTATGGTCTTGTTCTGTTTTCCTCATTTATTTATAAGCTTACCGTGGAGATATTCAAAATGGTCGACATGGTGTTACTTTTTATTTCATTTAAATGTTTACATTACCTTTTTTTAGCGGGCAATATCCTTTCATTGTATGAATCAGTATCTGGTTCACAGACACAACTGAACAGTATGCATTCGGCTTTGACAAGACAAGAACTTAAATCCAACTTGACAAAACCAATATTATCGCTGTTCAGAAGGGATGGTGTGTAAGGGGGGGGGGGGGGGGGGGGGGGGGGGGACCTGTCATGTTCGTATGGACACAAAACTGTGGCCGTAGTTAATGCATCTAAAGATGTAGGAATTTACTTTTCAGCGCCACTCAGTTTCAATTTCGCAAGCCGATTTATGATTAACAGAACAAAAATGCAATCATTGTATATATTACCGTGCTTTATGAATTGGATTGAAGTTATTCATTTTTTTTTCCTAAACTCTTTGACCTTCTGGTACAAATAACAGTCTAACATGGCGCTGAAATCTAGACATTTGCCAAAGGTATTGAAATTGAAAAGATACATTTAGTTGACATGTCATGAAACGGTTTTGAAGGTACACTAGAACACCCATATGTGTGTTTATGGTAAACTAAGACGATTTCCAATTTTATTAAACTCTTACATAACACTATTGAATGCTGGCTGATTCTACCGCGATTGGACAAAAGTATGCTGGCTTTGAAAGCTTAAATATGTATAATTTGGACAGCACTGGCAAGACGTCGCAGTTTACTAATATTCGTCAGTGTGAGTTTGCTTGTGTATGGGATAGAGAAGTCGCTCAGTGTATTTTAGCTTTCTTCAGTTTTCTTTTAGGCAACGAGTCACAGACTGTAGGTGGCATTACTGGCACGATCACATGTACATACACCCGTGAGAGGTTTGCTGAACATAGACAATTCTAAACTACGTGCGTAGTGGAACCATATGTTGGAATCGATAAGAACAGTTACATAAACGGTGCTTTGACTGAATTTAGATTGTGTATATCGATAGTGCTTGTCATCATTGTAAATACAGACCAGAACTGGAATCGATTGTGTAGTCGCGCTAAAGAGGATAAGGTTCGTTTGTTTTGTTGTCCCGTTCTCCATGATTTTAAGAGAGAAACTTATCAAACCTAAATATTGCAACAATCCGTGTGACTTTGGATTCAGATATTAAACATTTCCGTAGGCCTTTCCATTCAACCTGCTTTTCTTGTCCAGAAATAAAGCTATACTTTTTGAACTAGCAATATGTACCTCTGAAGCTTTGAAAAAGATAGCGTACATCAATATCCTATCTTGTTTACAGTTGTCATTTGTTTCATTGCCAATGTGCCCTTTCTCAATGTGAAATTTGATTTTGTGGTCAGATTGTTGTAGAAGCAGATAAAACCTCTTCTTACTTATGCAGCTGAAATTTGGGGCTTACATGAAAATTTGCAGATGGAAAAAGTACATACGTATGCTATGAAGCGTTTCCTTCAAGTACCTATTCATTCATCCAACACCGTTTTATATGGAGAAATGGGCAGATACCCTTTGTATATAAGTTGAAGATCTTGAAGCTACCCCAGTCCCGTTTGAGCAGGCAAGCCTATGATATGATGCTTTTAGAAATGGAAAAAAGGTAAAGAAACTGGGCTTATAAAGTAAAGAAAGTCCTTTCAGAACAGGGTTTTGAATAGTGTGGATGACCCAGGAAGAGTAGGAAATGAGCAACAGTTCATTGCGGAATTTAAAGACAGGCTTATTTGTTCTTTTAAACAGAATTGCACTCAGATATGGAAAGTAAAGAAAAATATCGCTGGTTTTTCTCATTTAAGAATGTGTTCCATCTGAAAAGTTTCTCAATGTCATAACAGATAGATGGCACAGAATAATTACGCAAGATTTAGGTTGAGAACTTTAGGTTTTAATGCGAACAAAACAAATTGTTCATTTTTCCAGTTAGATATAGCGAAAAGACAAAATGTCGCTGGCGTGTTATCATCAGATGATGAACT
>JADBJO010005414.1:62500-67500 GCA_016801955.1 Conus betulinus
ATGACCATAGAAGAGATAGATAGAGATAGATATATATAATATGATAGGATAGAAGAGACAGAGACAAGATACAGGACGAGAGACGAGACAGCGAGACGATAAGGAACCCCGACCCAGATATAGAGAACAGAATAACAGGTCAGACAGACATAAAAAGAACAGAATGTATTAACAGCCACTAAAAAAACCCCACAAGACAAGGCCAGGCAAACACACAGCCTAGAGACAACAGTGACAACCAAACAACTGGGATAACCAAGCATACCTAACAAAACGACTAAGAGAACAGGCCCATTACAACACAGAAGATGACGACCAGATGCCCTGGACCCAATATACAAACGCCACCAAACCAAGACAAGCATAACCCCCCATACAGCACCCGGCAAGAAACCAGAACGAAACCAAGAACATAAAGAATAAATACAGAAAGTAGAAGGACTGCCAGACAAGACCGATAGATAAGAGAGAGAGATTCGGGGTAGAGGGGTTTTATCAATCCACTGTTTGCAAATCAAAGCGAGGCACGAGTGCGTGTGGAATTATTTAAAGGCTTCGTGAGTGGAAATGATAACGTGTTGGTGCATACTGACTTTTTCCCTCGATCGATTTACATTCTGTCTGTCTGCCTGTATTCTGACTGTTCCCTGACGGTCCCTTGACTGTCTGTCTCTCCGATAGAATAGATAGATAGACAGACAGACGAGACATACATACTACATACTACATACTACATACATACATACATACATAGACAGATGTAAGACTTCACTCCAGGCCTGCACATGTGTGGACTTATTGGCAAGATCTGACAACCTGTCACAACACCCTACTCACCCCCTCTTTCCTCTCCCCCCCTCGCCCTACTCCCCCCCCCCCCCCCCCCCCCCCCTCTCCTCGTCCCCTCCCCACCCGCCCCGTCCCATCCTCCACCCCCACTATATCTGACAACAACTGAATTCGTGACCCACCCTAAAAATTCATGCCCTCCCCTCACTCCCACCAATCACCTCCCATCACCCCCTCGTCCCATCCTCCTCCAAGGGGCCCGTCCCCCGGCCATCCCCCTCATTCCCGGGGGGGGGGGGTCCCCCCATCCCTCATTCCCGTTCCCTCCGGCTACTACCCTTACCTCCTGCAGGAGGCTTAAGGTGAGTCTTAATGTTGACGAACTTCTACAGCTCACGGTCGTCCTTCATGGGGCAGGTACCCTTTCGCAAAAACGATTAGCCCCCACCCCACCCCCATTCCCCACCCCCATCCCCTCCTGCCTCTAACATCGCGATACCCCTGAGAGCCATATCTCTCCCTCTCTCTCCTCTCTTAGAAATCCCTGACCTTATCTTCTCCCTCTCTCGTCTCTCTCTCTCTCTCTCTCTCTCTCTCTCCTCTCTCTCCTTGTCTCTCTCTCATCTCTCATCTCTCTCTCTCTCCTCTCCTCCTCCCCCCTCTCATTTCCTCGTCCCCCCCTTTCGCTCTCTCTCTCTCTCTGTGGTTGGTTGTGTGTGTGTGTTTTGTGTGTGTGTGTGTGGTGTGTGTGTGTTGTGTGTGTATTGTTGTGTTTGTGTGTGTGTGTGTGTGTGTTGTGTGCGCGCTCGCGCGCTGCGCTCAGCTCGCGCGCGTGGCTGCGCGCGCGTGTGTCTATGTGTGTATGTGTGTGTGTGTGTGTGAACTGTTGTCTGCTGTTTTGTCGACCTCTGTGGACCCATTCTTTATCCTGCAAATCCCTGAGGTGTGGCCAGCCGTGCTCTGCGGGTATGATGGGCACCTCCTGGCTGTGGGAGGGTCAGCTGGAGAACTGCCCTCTCCACCGTGGTTAGCGAGGACCGCAAGGACAAGGAGACCACCGCAGCAGTGACGCCCCACCCCCCACACCCCAACCTTCCCCCCCCCCCCCCCCCCCCCCCCCCGTGAGTCAAAACTCGCTAGCGCTGTAAGACCATCAGTACCCAAGCATGAAGAAGACGACGGCCGCCCAGTAGCCCCTGAAGACAGGCCTTGTGCATGCTGAGCATGGCGAGGACCACCAACGTTCATCGTCGACTGCACCCGACCATCACTCAGCCTCTGAGCATGAATACCAGTTCATGCGAAACGAAGAAACAACACCGGGCACCTGTCCAGTCTAAAGAAGAAGAAGAAGTTGTTAATGGAAGCAAAAGAAGAAAGAAAAAAGAAAAGAAAGAAAGAAAGAAAGAAAGAAGAAAAGAAAGAAGAAGAAGAAGATAATAATGGTGGTGGTGTGGTGGTGGGTGGTGGTGGTGGTGGTGAAGAAGAAGAAGAAGAAGAAGAAGAACAAGAACAAGAACAAGAAGAACAAGAACAAGAATAAAATACAAGAAAAGAAATACAAGAAAAAGATAGAAAGAAGAAAAAAGAAGAAGATGATGATATTATGATGACGACGACGACGACGACGACGACGAAGAAGAAGAAGAAGAAGAAGAAGAAGAAGAAGAAATAAGAAGAAGAAGTTGATGGTAGAGAAAAAAAAGAAAGAAGAAAGAAAGAAAGAAAGAAAGAAAGAAGAAGAAGAAGAAAGAAGAAGAATAAGAAGAAGAAGAAAGAAGACTGGGCCCTAGTCCAGGATGTCAACACCAACAAGAATGGACAACCTCCATCCGAAACCGATTCTTGGACTGCAGCCAGCAATCAGACCTCCTCTACGATGGCTGCAGTTCAGTGCAATTGACCTCCGTGTCCTTGAGGGCCTCTGGCCAGAGGACGTTACTCTCACCCAGTACCTAAGATTGACAGAGGCTTCCTTGTCAGTTTCCGTCAAATAAATACACTGACCTCTGTAAGTCTGCGACATGATGAAATACTGTGCGATAAGTAAGCGAGCGCTGTGTGTGTGTGTGGTGGTGTGTGTGTGTGTGTGGTGTGTGTGTGTGTGTGTTGTGTGTGTGTGTGTGTGTGTGTGTGTGTGTGTGTGTGTGTGTGTGTGTGTGCGTATGTGTGTGTATGGGGGAAGGAGGGGGGAGGAACGTGTGCGTGTGTGTGTGTGTGTGTGGTGTGTGTGTGTGTGTGTGTGTGTGTGTGTGTGTGTGGTGTGTGTGTGTGTGTGTGTGTGAGTTGAAGGTGGTGGTAGAGGCAGGGAGAGGGGTCGAAGGGAGAATATGTGTCCATGTGTTCTTTTTATTTTTTTTTTTTTTCGAAAAAAAAAAAACATCGCCCAGTATATTACTTTTTTTTAAGTTGCCTGATAATTGTGTCAACTGAACAATCTGCCCAACGAAGGTCATGAATCGTCGATTTTTCCATTCCAACAGGAAGAAGGATTCGCCCGATGTAAGTCCGAACTCATTGTTCGTTCCATTGAGAATTATTTTTTAGGGGAATCTAGGACGTATAACAAACCGTGATCCTTGAGAGAGATGTACCCCCTCACACATACACGCTCGCCGGCTGAAATATTTACCTCTCTCTCTCTCTCTTCCTCTCTTCTGCTCATCAGTGTCATCAAGGTTACAGTGCTGGGTGTCAAATACACACATACATACCTAAAGTGAAATCCTGCCCAGGTGCGTGAAATATTATCAGAGTGTCAGCAATACGACTACAGGGGAACGAGGACGCTCACAACTCGAAACGTGAAGCGTTTTCTACCTGTGACATCGTCGGATCTGGTGGGAACGAGTGGATGGGGGAGAGGTGACGAGAGAGAGAGACAGAGAGAGACAGACAGACAGACAGACAGACAGACTGGCAGACAGACAGGCAGACTGACAGACAGACAGTCAGAGAGAGACAGACAGACAGACAGACCGACAGACAGACAAAGTGAAAGACAGACAAGTAGACATGCAGGCAGGCAAACAGATGGACAGATAGATAGACAGACATACAGACAGACAGACTAAAACAATAGAACGTGAGAGAGAGAAAGGGAGAGAAAGAGAGAACAGAAAACAGATGGGCAAGCAGACAGAGACAGAGAGAGAGACACAGAGAGAGACAGAGAGAGAGAGAGAAAGAGAGAGAGAGACAGACAGACAGACAGACAGACAGACAGACAGAGACGGTGAAAGAGACAGAGACAGACAAACAGATAGACAGGAGAGAGGGTAGCTGTCTACCTTATCTCCCCCGCCACCCCACCCCACCCCCCATCCCCCCAATTCTCATCCATCTCCCACATCCCCCCCCCTCCCCCACCCCACCCCCACCCTCCTCCTCAACCAAACATCCCACCACCGAGTGAAGGGCAGAGTCTGAAGGCCGGATAACATTTCACTTAACAACCAGCTCCCTCGGCCCCGGCCCGGGTAACACTGTTGACAGCGCGAAAAGTGATCTGACAGCGGATACATTGCCTGTGTGTGTGTGTGTGTGTGGGTGTGTGTGTGTAGTGTGTGTGTGTGTTTGTGTGTGTGGTGTGTGTGTGTGTTTTGCGATCGCACACGCACGCGCGGGCGCGCTAGTTTGTGTGCATGTGCATGCGCGCGCGCGTGCGTGTGTGCATGAGAGAGAGAGAGAGAGAGAGAGAGAGAGAGAGAGAGAGAGAGAGAGAGAGAGAGAGAGAAGGATAGAACATGAGAGGGCGAGGGAGGGAGGGAGAGAAGGGGATGGGGCATGGGGATAGGGGGTGGACCAGTCAGATGAAATGCTTGCTTGCCAACTTTCGTTCGAATAGCGCGTTTCCTTCGGCTACGAGCGTACCCTGGCTGCTCCGCTGGAAACTTTCCAGTTTGCTGGATGATTTCATTTGCTCGGTTCTCAACCTGTCACTCCCTCCTTCTCTCCCTCATTCATTCATTATTTTCGCTCACTCACTCTCTCAATCACGTGACCATGCATTCATTTTTCTTCAGAAAGGGCTATGGCATGGGCCTACTGAATAAATCTGTTTCCGTTTCCGTTTCGTGTTTCACTCATTCATTCGTTCGGTCGGTCGGTCGGGGTTCATTCATTCATTCATTCATTCATTCATTCTTCATTCATTCGTTCTTTCACTCATTCATTCGTTCGTGTGTTCGGTCGGTCGTTCATTCATTCAT
>JADBJO010005414.1:70000-80000 GCA_016801955.1 Conus betulinus
TTATATAAGCTTTTGGTGCGAAGACGCTTTCTGACTGCAGTCAACAAAGAGGCAAACGAAGAAACTCCAAAACGAACTTGCTATGAATCCACCGTAACTCACGCATAGCAACACACACACACACACACACACACACACACACACACACACACACACAACACACACATGAGGGCATGATATAAAAAAAAAAAAAAAAAAAAAAGGTTTGACGGCTTTATCCTTGAATGTTTAATAAAGAGAACTTTGACTTGATCTGACAAATAAATCTATTCTTTATTCAGTTTTCATGTAAAACCCATTTCAATTTCCCTGTTAACAAGACATTACTCTGGTGTTATCAGGCTGGAGAAAAAAAAAAATCAGTGTGGAATTACGTTCAGCGATTATTTTCGTCCCCATTCGCTAAAGATAGTAACGTCCTCTAATTGGCTGGAAGATTCGCCGCCATTTTTTACCTCAGGGGTTCGATTTACATTGACCGTCATTTAACGTTTTCGAATAGGACGCTGAATTGTTTTTTTTTTAAAAAACAGTCTCTTTGTAAACATATTCACTGATTTACATATGAAGGGTTGTGAACTTTTGTGTTAGTATTATACCGAATGAAATTTACGTACGCGTCATGAGCGTCAATTGAGGTCAACCAGCCATGAACTGATTTTCATCTCAGGAGTGCTTTTAAATGACTTACTTCCCGCTGAGCGAACCCACAACCAGTAAACAGTGTGGTCTTTTTTCTTCTAATCGGGAGGAAGTTGTCTGAATTGGACGAAATACGAATCCCAACACGTACGTCTTGAACAAAATTTACGTTTTTTCACACCTGCTCTGGAAAATTACTATGAACAAGTTTACAGATTCAACGTAACATGTAAAACCGTCGCATCATTTCAAAAGCACCAATGCTGGTCATATTCTATGAAAACTGAAGGTTTCATCTTTAAAAAAAAAATAAAAAAAATAAAAGACTTGATCTAAAAGTTTTATTTTTTAAAAAAAGAAGAAAACTGCGTCATTTTTTTGCTTGTTTCATTGTCTCGATAAAAGAAATTAATGTTCGTTTAAGTAAAATTTTATTAAAAGCGGTCTTGACCTCGCTTCTCCTTCTGGATCCTACAGGTGTACTGGGTAGGGCCCATCATCGGGGGGGCGGTGTGGCGGCGGGCCTGCTCTACGAATACCTCTTCGCTGTCAACGCCTCCCTGACCAAGGTCCGCGCCTGCGTCCTCAGCAGCGACTACGACGACGACAAGTTCCAGGCCAAGAAGATCAAGGTGCGCATCGTGGAGGAGGACCCGGAGGCCCCTGGAGGGGACACCATGCCGCTCACACGATCCGAGGAGAAGTCGGCCGTGGAGAGTCCGCCGGACCCGTTGGAATCGGCGTAGACCGCGCTGGACGGATGAGGCGTTCAGAGTTTGTGTGTTCGCTCTTTTCTTTTTTTTTTTTTTTTTTTTTTTTGCCCCCCCCCCCCCCCCCCCTCGCCACTCCCCCCCCACCCCCTGCTGTGCCTCCGTTCCTATTACCTGGCACACCCACCCCTCCCCCCACCCCCATTTCCCCGTCCTTCTCTTCCCTCACCCTGTTCTCCTTGTCTTTCTCTGAATCCCCCCCCTTCCCACCCCCACCCCACCCCACCCTGCCCTTCTTCTGATTCGTACTTTTTTTTTTTTTTTTAAGTGGCCCAACATGGAAATAAATGGCAAGTTCTTTCTTTCTTTCCTCTTTTTTTTCTGTTTTCTTTTTTCTTTTTCTTTTTTTTTTCTCCTCAGTTCTCTATGTTCAGAGTAGCGTCTCACAGCTATCAAGTTCAGTTTCCGTGGACTCCTTCGCAGTTGCTGTTTCATTCAAAAGGCACAACTCCCTGAAGGAATAGTAGACCACTCTTGTCATTTGTATACGTGTGTGTGTGTGTGTGTGTGTGTAAAACGCAACTCCTTCGTTGGTACCACTTTTCCCCATTCTGTTTATATGCCGCTCGCTTGATCTTGTCGCAGTGTTGGTGTTTGATTTAGCGAGGCTTTTTGCGTACTCATTCCATTACGCCCCTTCTTCCCAATACCTGGCATCGAAATCAAAATCTCACTGTTTTAATTAGCGTCTGAGTTTCTCCCTCTTCATTCCGTATCCCCCCGTCTCCCCCCCCTACTTCACCCCCCACCCCCACCCACCCCAATCCCACCCCTATTCGCATCCCTTCACCTTCCCAGTTCTATTGTCGTCATTCGCTAAAGACGGTACTGTTTGAAATGACGTTCCCCTCTCTCTCTCTCTCTCTCTCTCTCTCTCTCTCTCTCTCTCTCTCCTCTCGTTTCCCCTGTACTGTTTTGCCCTCCAAGTACTCCAGGCTCATATGGTTCCGTTTCTTATTTAATGGCGGCAAGACAAAATGGAACAGAAGAAGGGGGATAACTCCCAAATGAACCCCGTTGTTGAACTTGTTTTATCAATCATTGACGGTGGACGGAGAGGCTGTTGTAAAATGCACGACGTAGACATGGCACAGTAATCTGACTGGTCGTATGTTTAAGCATTAATTAAATGTTTACGCCAGACTTCACGAATTCATATTATGGGTATTAATCCTTGTATCATCTTGTGATATAAGATATATCATCCAGCTGTACAATACACTTCTGGTTAACGCTTTCATACATACATATATATATATATACATACGTACGAAGTTTGAAAAGGAATGGCTTGCGAATCTTCATACTGCAATCATCATTGTGACCATTCCTTTTTATTAATGACGCATCTTAATGGACTGTTGCAGTTCTAACCTAACTGAATAGAATGTAAGTAAACATTGTACAAGTACAGCAATGTATTTTCTGCGTTGCTCACGGGTATGTTTGGTTCTCTGTAATCAATCAGAATCAACCGGATTTAAAAAATATCTCTTCACACACGATTCTGCTACGGTGTTTCTGCATTGATGTATATATCTTTAACTTGTGGACCTCACCGAAGCTTTCTTGTTCAATCTGTGTTTAGTTTGGTATATAATTCTTCCAGTCATCATCAAATTAATAGTGCACACGCAGTAAGATCAACTGATTTATTAAGCAACGTGTTTGTGATTCGTATATGACAGATACTAAGATTTTTTTTTTTTTTAAGGGAAAGGGTGTGTGTGCTGGGGGGGGGGGGGGGGGGGATGATGAGTGGGTGGGGGGGGGGGGGGAAACACTGTTACGTCTCTGTAGCGTTCATCCCACTCTGCTCGTTCGATCTCCACCACAGTCTGCGTTTGACTCTGCGCCAGCGTGGTACAGAAGGCGGTTCCCATTATGTTTCCATGAGCCAACACACCGGATGAGACCCTGCACCGCCGCCGAGTCCCTTCGGTGATGTTCCATGGTGACTGCGCTTGACCCACCACAGGCAGAAGGCCAGCTAGTAAACTCCTTGCCTCTGACAATGATGGTTTATGGCAGAAGAGTAAGCAGCTTTCAGGATGGTGTCGGGACGGAATGGGATGGGGGACGGGTGGGGGTGGGGGGGAGGGAGGAGGGGAGGGAGGGGGTGGGTGGAGTGGTGTCTTCTCGATTAGAATAGCTGACAGATTTGCATTAATTGTTGTTGATGTGTATGTTTATGGTTGGGGTTTGTTCGCGTGGTTGTTTGGCGAAATTTGTTTGCTGTGTATTTTTTTTTTTGTTGTTGTTTTTTTTAAATAGTTATCTTTCGTTAATAAAGGGGAAAAAATGTGAGCATTCGTGTGCTTCCGTTGATATGTGTGTATGTGTGCGTTCGTGTGCTTCCATTGATATGTGTGTATGTGTGCGTTTATGCGCGCGCGCACGAGCGCGCGCGCGAGACTGGTTGAATTGTGGTGTTGTGGTGGACAGACCGAGTCAGCTTGGGATTTTTCTTGGGTTTTCAAATATTATCTGTTCAACAAGATCATTTCAACTAACTACTGAAAATGAACTCATTGAAGTTCCTGTGGGAATTAATAACCAGATGCGAAGTAGTCTACTTTATGGAATATTGGTAAAGCCTTATAGCACTATTATCATTTTTTTTTTTTTTTTTTAATATCCTGAAAACAAAATTGGACGGGAAGTAACTATTTTCATCGGTACCAACTATTACTTCCCCTGACGGGAAATGAATGCTTGTTTTTACCAATAAACTGACGTCTTACAAAAGGTTTTCTTTCATGCTGGATGAAAATTAACACACTGCCTATCGACCTCATTTTTTCTTCCATATTACAATAAATACTTTTTTTTTAATATGATTTCTTTGCTAGGTTGCCGAACGTTTTGATGCCGATGCCGATCACAGAGCACTTCAGGGTACTTTGGAGTGCAAATTGCCTAAGTAAGGCGCGCCCCACACGTTTTGTATTGTTTGGTTTTGTTTCGCTTTGTTTTGTTTTGTTTTGTTTTATTTTGTTTTGTGTCCCCTTGTCTGTGTATATTTGTGTCTCCCTGTACACAGTTTCTGTATGTATTCTGTTTTGAATTTGGTTTTGTTTTTTTTCCATGTCTGTATACATTTGTGTCTCCCAGTATACCAGTTTCTGTACCACTTTTCGCATTACAGGGACCACGATCGCATATGTATACATTACTCTGCGCTTCATTAAACGTGTTATACTGTAGTCTTCATCAAACTGCCTGAGATTTGCTCCTCCGAGTTTGTTCGTTTGTTTGTTTATCTCCGTCTATCAGCCTGTCTCTGTCGGTCTATCGGTCTGTCACACACACACACACACACACACACACACACACACACACACACACACACACATTACAGAGAGACAGACAGTCAGAATGACAAAAGTGTTTCGAGCGAACGCGCGCGCACACACACACACACACACACACACACACACACACACACACACACACACACACACACAGGCACGCACGCACGCACGCACACACATTAGCACACCAATACACACTAACACATACTAACACTAACATTAATACTAACACCAACAGTACAGTAGAGAGAGAGAGAGAGAGAGAGAGAGAGAGAGAGAGACAGACAGACAGACAGACAGACAGACAGACAGACAAAGATATATGTACAAAACAGGTCCTTCTGACCACACTCAAACTTTCAACACCACTGGGGTTCGTTTGTTCAGCCAGCAACTTCACCTGTAACCAAAGTTTCAAAACCGTTTTATTTGTGAAATATCCGCAAGGAGTATATCATTATACAACCCAATACACACACACACACAAAAATAACAGGTGCAGTTTGAGATTAGGGTAAAAGAATAGTTTTGAACGTTTAACTGGTTGATATACAAAGGAGGGATAATACTCATCTTTACGCACTGTACTCCTGAAGTTTAGTCAAAAACTGTCCTGATTAAAACGTAAAAAAAAAAAAAAAAATCTGTCTACAACCATGCTCTTCAAATGGATATTACTAACTCTTGATAAATGCTGACCTGTTTATTTGTTTGGGGTCCCACCACAGGCCTGACGTCATCTGGTTTATTGTATCTGGGTTCAGACCGCTTTGAAGAATGTGTAATTTACCTTTCCAACATCATCAACACTTTCTTTTTTTTTTTTTTCATCAACACATGATTGGAAATTATCTGATCCTGGGCTAAACATGATAGATTTAGACTGATAGACTCACTATTCTGAAAAGTTAATATTTGCAAAGAATTGTTTGGATCATTTTTTCATGGCCTTCATCAGTCAAGTGAAGAGAAGGGGGCTGTTAGCTAAACTAAAACAAAAAAAAATGGCAATTGAGGTGAACATCACTCAACAGTGGGTTGTATATAGCCAGAAGGTTCTTTATTTTGTATGAACACAGAAACATAAAAACTGCGTTTGTTTTTTTTTTTTTTTTAAAGCAGTTTCAGTTTCATCATGGAGTTATCACTGCGTGCCGACTAGTCCATATACATTACACCACATCCACTAATTTTTGAGACGACATTGCGCATGGATGAATGAATGGATGACAAGATATGAGGGTCTCGTGGCAACGACTTAAAAAAAAAAACCAAACAAAAAAAAAAACAGACAAACACACAAAGCTGCCATTGAAATACGACAGGCAAAAAAACCAAGCCTGAATACATGCAATTGTGATGACCTTCCATTTCTTTACTGGTTCCCTGCTACTGAGTAATGCTCACATCAACTGCCAGCAGGCTTTAGTCATCCGGCGCACTACATTCTACTTGACTTATGAAAGACGTGAAAACCCCTGTGTGTCCACCCGGGCAGTCAATGGGTATCTGATTCAAGTCGGGATAAAGTTCAAGGCGTGGTGTATGGACAGAGGTGGGCGCCGCCTTCCATCATGCCGTGCCCCACACATCATAAATTTCTGACAGTTCGCTACCCCTTGGGCCATGAAGCTATTGGGACTTCTTCTCACTTTAAACCTTTTGAACGTGAAATGAGGTGCCGCTGGAAAATGCTGAGATCACATCGGATATCCAGAGGGCTGAAACGTCATTTCCCAATCCAATTTACAGGTTTCATGCCTTTCTATGTATGACTCTGCCAAAAAACAAAATAAAAAAACAAAACCTGGCTGTACCATACTGGAAAAGATTATCTTTTTCATGCGTGTGTGTGCGTGCGTGCGCGCGCGCGCGTGTTTGTTTTCTTTCTGTATAAGATTATCGGACAAGACTCTCTCTGTTTTGATTATGAATAATCAGCTTTTGTGTGTTTACATATCAGATGAAGCGTATTACAGACAGGTAGGGCTTGACAGACATGGAATGAAAGAGCGATGAGGTGAGGGGGGGGGGTGGGGGGGGGGGGGGGGGGGGGGTAACGCGGGACGGAGGTGAGAAGAGGGGGAAGGGTAGAGGACCAGAAAGACCGGGTGGGTTCTTGATTGTTCTGGGATCCTTTTGTTTATGTACCTTCAAACTGAGAGGAAGAACAACCAGCGTGGGCTGGAACATAGACAGGTCTCCACCATGATGAAACGACAGTGTAACTGCGCTTGTTCACTTAGGTCTAGTTTTGTTTTGTTTTGTTTTTTGTTTTTTTTTTTGTTTTTTTTGTTTGAATGTCAACGAGTTGACGCAGAAACTACCGAACCCTTTATTGGTTTGAGTTGTTTCAGCAAGACCTGGTAAACGGATGGAATGTACTACGGATCGCGTTTGCAGTTCTAGGTACAATGGTGAATCGCGGAACCCTTTAGCAAAGTTTATACAAATTTTACCATTGACAAATGAACACTGCGAAAATACTTGCGAATCGATTATATCAATAAGTTCATTAATTTTCATGGACTCATAAAATTTTCTGTCGAGATATGAATGTTGCCATTTCGAATGTTTCATAAAATTTTCTGTCGATATGAATGTTGCATTTCGAATGTTTCATGCCAAATTACACCAAAAAATACATAGGAAGTTATTCTTTCAGTTCAAACGTACTTTACTTCCCCTGGCACAAAAAAAAAGCATTTTGTTTGCCATTTATAAACTAAAACGCACTTGGCATAGTTCTGCGCTCTTTTGAGCTCTGTTCCTCTCTTCCCCAGTTTAATTTTGAATATTCTCGTCCACTGCGAGTATTACACAGCTAAGAACCATCTGATATGAAAATCCACAAACAAGCTGAACAGCTTAAGCCTGGGATTCGAACCCGAAGCTTACAGCTTCACCCTCACGTCCACCACACGCTTGTTGTTGTTGCTGCTGCTGCGGATGTCCGTGTCGTGGGACTCTGTCAGCGGGGTGTCAGGCAGGGGTTCCTCCTCAGGCTGCCTGGCTTGCAGGCGGCGCTGGCTGAAGACAAACTCGTACAGAATGCCGGCTGCCAGAGCCCCCAGGATGGGCCCCCAGCCAAAAGACCTGCGTCACCAGGTGACGACAAGATGATGAAACGAAATCAAATGATGACGTCATTTTAGATGGTTTACCATGACGAAGAAGAAGAAGAAGAAGAAGAAAGAATGGCTTCACAGACACTTTAAACAAAAATGCAAAAAGATCTACGCAAGAGCGCCAGAAGAGGAACAATAACAATAATAATAATAATAATGATTATAACAATAATAATATTAATAATGATGATGATGTTGATAATAGTAATAATATTATTATAATAATAATGGAAACAGTATCATGCATAGCATTCACCATCTTTGTTGTAATGATAATCAAAAGTTTGTAAAAAAAAAAAAAAAAAAAAAAAAAATCGTCATCATGAATTGCATTCGCCATTTTCTTTGTTCAGAACATGCAATACCATGAGCGTGAGCGGTCCGTCCACTATTCACACTGTTCATGTTTGAATATACGTATTCCTTTACCTTCACATACGCGACTGTTTCAATGAAGTTATGTGTATTTAGTGTCATCTCTCTCCTCTCTCTCTCTCTCTCTCTCTCTCTCTCTCTCTGTATGTGTGACGCGTGCGTGTTCTGTGTAGATCGTTTTGCTTTTTTTTTTTCAGCGGTCTGCCACGTTTATGAAAATACATGTTCTGTTTAACTTCTCGCCAGTCACTCGCTGTCATGAAAATGCCGATTCTGGCCGGGACGGTGGACGAGTCTGCGATGCTGATGGGAATATCTGTTCCAAATATGGCAGTAAATCGATCACTTACTTGAAATACAACGGGTGCAAAAAACCCTGTGGGTAAAGCGCTAGCAACACAATCTAAGGAGCGCGAGCGCGAGTTCGGGGGTGGATGAATTGTGGGCGTGGGGTTTGATCCTATCTCCCACGTCAACATAATTATGTTAATAACGGCTATCTCCCTTCGTTGAAATACGCCCTCTGAAGGTCATATAGGCTGGTGAAGATCCTGTTTTGTCATTTGTCAGTGAATTAGGGAATGCCCAATACAGTAGCATCGGTAAATACATTGCACTGTGGGGGTGGGGGGGGTGGGAAGAGATGGGACAGCCTGAACTGACAAGCATTTTAATATAAAACACCAAAAAGTTTTATATCCTCCAAATTTTACCCCCCAAAAAATTGGGGAGGAGGGGGGGGGTGGGGGGGGGGGGCTCTTATCTTTTAAATGTTTAAAGACAACGCGCACGCGCGCGCGCGCGCGCGCGCGCGTGTGTGTGTGTGTGTGTGTGTGTGTGTGTGTGTGTGTGTGTGTGTGTGTGTGTGTGTGTGCTATCTTCCAGATAATTTCAAAAGGGACGAGGGGGTTCTCCTCATTAACATTCCCATACAAGCCATGTGTGTGTGTGTGTGTGTGTGTGTGAGTATGTGTGTGTGTGTGTGTGTGTGTGTGTGCGTGTGTGTGTGTGTGTGTGTGTGTGTTTGCTATCTTCCAGATTATTTCAAAAGGGGATGAGGGGGTTCTCCTCATTAAACATTCCCATACAAGCCATGTGTGTGTGTGTGTGTGTGTGTGTGTGTGTGGTGTGTGTGTGGGTGTGTGTGCGTGCGCGCGCGCGCGCGGCGAGTTTGATCTTCCAAGTTCTTGTAAAAACAATAAGGGGTAAAGGGAGGGGGGGAAAGGAGGGGGATAGAGCGTGATTAAATGTAGTCCTTTTTTTTTTTTTCATTAATTTTTTTTTTTTTTTTTTTTTTTGTAATCCAAAGTAGCAAAAATGGTGCCATAGGATGCAACCTCAGCCAAATCATTATCCCTATATGTCTGACGGAAATGCTGTTCGGGAACACATTACGTCATCAAATAAAGTGTGTTCTTTTTTCTTTGTCTCAGCTGCTTCTCGGTGACATGGAGTCTAAATGCCTCCAAATATTGAGAGGGGGGAGTGGGGGGGAGGAGTATTCTGCCCCTCCCCCTCCCTCCACATATTTCCATGGGGAGTTCTCCTGCTTCCCCCTCCCCACCACCCCCCACCCCCCACCCCCATTTCCCGGATCCGACGTTAATGTAGTACAGACCAGAATGGTCGGGAAAAAAAAAAAAAAGGTGGACACGACCAAAACTTTCCCCTTACCCATTTAAATGCTATTTAAACACTGAGACAGCAATGCCATCATTACTTAGGGTCTGTCTAGGTTATCTGGGTAAACCGACAACCTGTTGCTTATGAG
>JADBJO010005414.1:97500-100000 GCA_016801955.1 Conus betulinus
TCACACTATATACCCTCAGACCACAGAGCTCACACTATACACCCTCAGACCACCTAGCTCACACTATATACCCTCAGACCACAGGGCTCACACTATACACCCTCAGACCACAGGTCTCACACTATATACCCTCAGACCACAGAGCTCACACTATATACCCTCAGACCACAGAGCTCATACTATACACCCTCAGACCACAGAGCTCACACTATACACCCTCAGACCACAGGGCTCACACTATATACCCTCAGACCACAGAGCTCACACTATATACCCTCAGACCACAGAGCTCATACTATACACCCTCAGACCACAGAGCTCATACTACTATACACCCTCAGACCACAGAGCTCATACTATACACCCTCAGACCACAGGGCTCACACTATACACCCTCACCGTAGCCACCGTCAACCCGAAGGCCACGGCGATGGAGATGACGGCGGGGCCAGAGCCGGGGTGACGGTCATAGCTGACCCGCAGCCAAAGATGACCAGGAGGGCAGTGCCCACCGCTTCAGCGACCAGTCGCCGGTAGAAGAGCGCTGTTCGCAGTTCCCCCACGCCTAACAGCTCGGCCTTCGTCATGTCGGCGGCACCTGCGGGGATGGCGTTCTCTTCTTGCTCTCTGGCGACAATTCCAGACCTCATGAAGTGAACGGTGATGGTAAGGTAAGGTAAGGTAAGGTAAGGCAAGGCAATATTGCTTATCGCCCGACCGACCGCAGAGGGCCATATCAGGGCTGTCACCGCGTTGAAATAACCCCCAAGTCATTAAAATCAACAAAAAAAAAATTAACAACAAAAAAGACTCATTCACACAACCCTTTAAAAAATACACGTTCTAAAAACGCACCGGCAATGTTGTGTTTAAAATCTTTCCTGCGTAAAAATCTTAGATCAGATGAAAAATGTTAACCTCTTTCAGAAATTCAAAGATCACATCAGTGGGACATCTCTGAACAAGGTTTTCTATCTGTAAACAAAACAGACAAGAAACTGAAAAACGAAAATGAAACTGGTTATAAACGTGTTTGGGATTCACAATGTTTCATTTGTTTAAGTTATTTGTATAAGAAAGTCGAAAACAATCTGAAGAATTCATTCATCCAAAGTTGGCTACAGTCTCTCGAAAGAAGAAATAAATGCTGTATTACGAACATTTAAAATCTGGCTTTGAAAAAAAAAAAAAAACTTACGAGACAATTATTGTTTTCAATGAAGTTTCAATCTTGCGAGCCGAAAATACAAAAGAACGACGAAATGCATTGTTGAGAGAAGAAACATGATGATTTTCAGCTTTTTTTTGCTTGGGGGTGGGGTTGGAGGAGTGTTTTTGCCCCAAATATACAGTTTTGCGTCATCAGTTTCTGCCAGAACATATCTGAAAGTCTGTTCGATGCTTTTAACCTTTGTCATTTTTTAAAAGTGGTACTTTAAAAAAATCTGTCGAATTTGTCCAAGTATATCAATTTAAGTAAGATAATTCGGCCAGCCCCTTTCTTCTGGATGATATAGATTCATGATCAATACTCTTGAGTATTATCTTTAACTTGTCCACAACGCGATTCGTGTGACTATTCATGTTATTTTTTTTCCATTCATGGTGATGACCGTTTGCCCGTTGGTATTACCCTTCACATCCCAGTAGGGGTGAAAAGAAACAAATATTCTATTGTATCGTATTGTCTTTGCCTAGGTGCGTAACTGTAGGGTTTTAATGTCGATTAGCAGTGCGGTTTGTAATCAAAAGGGGGGTACCTTCTCTGTCCAGCAAGTTCGTTACAAATCCTCTATTAAACATGAACAATGTGAAGTTATCGTTTATAATAAATAATAAAACTAACACCTATTCCCAGAGCATTATCTTTTCATGGAATGTTAAAACGTGTGTCATGATATGTACATTGACATTCATGTTTCCTATATTCTCAGTCTCCAGTTTACAAAAAGAACAAGGGAGGTAACTTTGTCTCAATCTGTACCTTGTACTCTTCCTCTGGAAGAGAAATAATGTTGTGTGGCCTAGGTCTGCACTCTCCGGAATACACTCTCCTACTGAGGCTGTTTGCGGCGGAGAAATCAGATAATAGCGAATGAGAGAGAGAGAGAGAGAGAGAGAGAGAGAGAGAGAGAGAGGGGGGGGGGGGGGGAGAGAGAGAGAGAGAGAGAGAGAGAGAGAGAGAGAGAGAGAGAGAGATTATTTTCAATAGTAAGTTTGAGAGTTTAGTACTGAACTACTACTGCCATTATTCATCGTCTTATTCTACACTCAGTTTCCATGGAAATGAGTCAGCAAACGGCGCTCACCGTGCCGCAATTTTGCATCGTCGGATATGAACCTCCAAGTGATCATGAGAATCACAAAGTCCCATGTTTCTGTTATATTTACAGCGGTTAAATGTCCTGAAAATGTATGAACCCACCTTTTTGCTGGACGCAAAAAAAGGGAAAAGAATGACATTTACAGTATACGCTTATAGCTAACAACAACATGAATA
>JADBJO010005414.1:110000-112500 GCA_016801955.1 Conus betulinus
GGATGACTGGCTGGGGTTCTGGCTTGATGAGTCCTCAACCTCGCCATCTGACTTAACAGTGAGACCAGCGTCAAACATCCCCTGTAACAGTCTGTGTCTGCTTTACTTTCTTCGGTCATGTTTTAAGTGGATTTTAGCCAGTAATGTGAGATAGTAAACAATTGAATGTTTATTCAAAGTAGTTTAATACTCAGGTGATGTTAAAAGGTACTGGAATACACTTAGTCCGAGTACATTTGTCAATAGGAATTACCTACAGCAACGCATTTAAACAATTAATAGTGTTCATCAATTCTCTAAAACAGAATTTACAGAGTATTGGCATAAACTTATCATGTTGAAATATAAGGCATGAATGCAAACAATGCCTAACATCATGACTTACAGACTAGATTCCACTTACAGTTCTTCTTGGACAATCACTGACACTTGACAGAAGACCTCAGAGTAGGAGAGAGAAACATTCTCCTCTCTGGTCTGGCTTACACCGGTGTTGAGTCTTCCACACTGAAGGTGACTGTTTTCAGTCTTATGGCCCATGGTGGGTCTGTGTATTTGTATACGGTTCAATCCCCCCCTTTTAGAAGTTCATGCTAACCACCCTGTTTCTGACGTGTGTCTGATTGACAAACTGCGAGAGGAACGTGACAGGTGATAAAAATCAATATGAAGGAGGATTGGGGGGGGGGGGGGGGGGGGGGGGGGAGACATCTGAAAAGAAACAGACACTTCTCAAGACGTGACATAATATGGTTTGGAACAACAACAACAAAAAGACAGTTTCTGAGATCTGGGCAGTTTTCAGTGTACAACGTGATACGTCAGTTACACTGTTCACCATGTGTTTGATTCATGTAGGCTCATAAAATACGTGAGGGGTGTGGCGACCGCCGGCATCCTTTGTAGTGGCATGGGTGACAAAGGAACTATTGGGCCACTCACGAGAGTCACGTCATAATCAGCATGTCGTCAGAAAACAAAGTCATCCAGACAGATGCAGAGAAGGCAATACGAGAAAAAGGGGGAATGAGGGGCGGCGGGGGGGGGGGGGGGGGGGGGGGGGGGGGGAGGGAGAGGGGGCTGAAGGCTGGCTTCTTGAAAATATTATAAACTGATGACATGAAGGAATGTGTGTGTGTGTGTGTGTGTGTGTGTGTGTGTGTGTGTGTGTGTGTGTGTGTGTGTGTGTGTAAGAATATGTGTATGTGTGTATGTATGTATGTATGTATGCATGCATGTATGTATATGTATATATATATATATATATATATATATATATATGTGTGTGTGTGTGTGTGTGTGTGTGTGTGTGTGTGTGTGTGTGTGTGTGTATGTCATGCTTGGGTGACTGTGTGAGTGTGTGTGTGTGTGTGTGTGTGTGTGTGTGTGTGTGTGTGTGTGTGTGTGTGTGTGTGTGTGTGTGTGTGTGTGAGAGAGAGAGAGAGAGAGAGAGAGCAGATGTGTATGTTTGTATGTCATGTTTGTGTGCACACACAAGTGAATGTGTGTGTGCGTGTGTGTTTGTGTGTGTGCGCGCGCGCGCGGGCGTGCTGTGTATGTGTGTGTGCTTGCGCACGCACACGTGTAAATGCATGTATATGCATGCCTGTTAATAGTGTCTGTATTCTCCCACTTGTGTGATGTGTATTTTTGTGTACCCACCTGTGTGTGTGAATTACAGTACAACCTAAGGTGAATCGTACAGGAAAATGGATTGAAGCTTTAACCTAGCTTCTTGCTTTGCTGCCATCATTCCGAACGACACAGAGATGCGCACCTTACAAACCCTATCATGCTGGCCTTGAAAGACCAAGAATAGCTACCATAGCTACCATCCGATATTCCTGAATTCGTAGTGAGCATGAACAGCCAATTCTGCAAAAGGTGGAGAACCTGCACGCAGCCAGCAACAAAGTTGGTAAGGACAACACACCACATCTGATGTGGACAAATCGTGTGGAAGAATCCTGCGATCAAATGCCAAGTCTGCAACAGGTGGAGAACGTGCACGCTGCCAGCAAACGAAGTTCATAACGACAACACACCACATCTGATGTGGACAAATCGTCTGGAAAGAATCGTGCGATCAAATGCCAGAATGTGAATACGATAAAATCATACGAGACGATTATCTTTGTCTGCTGACGACCATCTAGGAAGAACTGTCATGATCGTTTTTATGTATCGTTTAATTGTGATGTCTGAGGACTCATTTGTGGAACATTCGCTTGCCTGTTTCGTAGGTGTGTTCCAGAAGTATTGCTTGGTCCTTCGTTTTGTGTGTTTACTTGGATTTTGGTTTGTCTCGTTTTGCAGTAAAGCTGCTGACTATATCAGCGACTCAATGATTGTTTACATTATGCCTGTTATATGACACATCGATCCAGTTTTTTTTTTTCTAAATGCCAAAAATTCAGTTGACAGGTAGGCATCTTCTGCGCGTAAAAGAATCCTGCAGGAAATGCGTGGTAATTGTTATCCGCCCCATAATTTCATAATA
>JADBJO010005414.1:117500-120000 GCA_016801955.1 Conus betulinus
TGATATCGTGTGTTACAACACCTGCGGGAAAACAACCAGACTACTACTACTACTACTACTACTACTGCTGCTGCTGCTGCTGCTGCTGCTGCTGCTGCTGCTGCTGCTGCTGCTGCTGCTGCTGCTAATTCTTCTACTACTTCCACTACTACTATTGCTGCTGCTGCTGCTACTAATTCTTCTACTATTTCTACTACCACTACTATTACTGCTGCCGCTGCTGCTGCTGCTACTACTACTACTACTACTACTTCTACTACTAAATCTACTACTACTACTACTTCTACTACTGCTGCTGCTGCTGCTGCTGCTACTAGTACTTCTGCTAATTCTACTACTACTGTTGCTGCTGCTGCGGCTACTACTACTACTGCTACTACTACTACTACCACTACTACTACTACTACTGTTGCTGTTGCTGCTACTATTACTACTACTACTACACTGCTACTTCTGCTAACTCTACTACTACTACTGCTGCTGCCGCTGCTGCTACTACTACTACTACTACTATTGCTGCTACTGCTGCTGCTGCTACTACTACTACTGCTGCTGCTGCTGCTGCTGCTGCTGCTGATGATGATGATAATGATGATGCTACTGGACTGGAATAATACTGGATGGATATAATGGCGGATGTGCACATCTGGTTGAACTGCTTTCCAAAGACAAACTGTTATCTCTAGCTGATTGTCTTCTTTCCGACGAGAGAGAGAGAGAGAGAGAGAGAGAGAGAGAGAGAGAGAGAGAGAGAGAGAGAGAGAGAGAGAGAGAGAGAGAGAGACAGACAGACAGACAGACAGACAGACAGACAAGTACAGAATCTTTTTGTCCGCACTATCAAATGTGGACCGCCGCCGGCGAAATAAATAATAGATAAAGTGTAATGAAATCATCCAGGCATCCAGAGAGAGAGAGAGAGAGAGAGAGAGAGAGAAAGGGGGGGGGGAGAAGGGGAAGTAATGGGATCGGAAAGGTGGGGGTGAGGGGTGGGGATACAGTTTGATTTTGCAGGCTTTTGTGTGAGAAATATAACACCTCCTCTCTCTCTCTCTCTCTCTCTCTCTCTCTCTCTCTCTCTCTCTCCTCTGTGTGTGTGTGTGTGTGTGTGTGTGTGTGTGTGTGTGTGTGTGTGTGTGTGTGTCGTGCTCGTGTGTGCATATATACGTATGTGGGCGATTAGTATTGGGGTGAGGGGTCTGTATGTGTGTGTGTGTGTGTGTGTGTGTGTGTGTGTGTGTGTGTGTGTGTGTGTGTGTGTGTGCGTGTGTGCGTGCGTGCGCGTGCGTGCGTGCGTGCGCGTGTGTGCGTGCGTGTGTGTGTGTCTGTGTGTGCTCGCGCACGTGCGTGCGTGCATGCTTGCGGACGTGCGTGTAGCGGGGTTGTCTTTCGAAATATTCGACTGCAGCGGTGTGTAGAGTGACATTGCATTGCATTACATTGTAATGTAATCTACAGGAGTCTCAAGGGAGCCTATCACTTTCAATCAATGGTCCTCTTCAAGCTCGACGACAAGTAAACTAAGCATGCAAAAAAAAAAAAACCTACAAAGAGAAGAAAGAGAAACCTCAAACAGAGCCGGACGAGACGAGAGCATGTGGGATACACATCTACGTGCAGCTAAGCTGGTGGCAGCTGGTTTCTCGTGCTTGATCCAGCGGCACAGATGGCCCGCCTTATCGTGTTAGCCTTTGGGCGTGTCGCTGTCTTTTGGTTCGATTCGCTGACCGTGCATAATCGGTCAATGTAGAGAGTTGTGTTGCGTTATCCTGCATTGTAGCCGCGTTGTGTTGTGGTTTATTGTATTCTGTAGTGTTATATTGAAGTGTCTGTTGTGTGTGGTACAGTGCAGTATTGTTTAGTGTTGTGTAAAAGCGTCTTGTGTGTATTGTAGTGTGTCATACCGTAAGGCATTTAGCTGACTCGCGCTGTGTTGCACTGAATTTTTGTTTATTTGATTGTTTGTTTTTGGTGCATATTGAATGCGTGTTTGTTTTGAAATGATTGTGTTTTGTGTTGCATTGTGGAATATATTGCATCGCATCAGATTTTACTGTGTTTTACTGCATTGTATTCCATTGTGTTGTTTTGCATAGTATTTATTACTTGCACTGGGCATTTATTATAAACCCCAACCCCCCCCCCCCCCCCCCTTCGCTCTTATCCCATACCCATTTCTCGTCTCCTCGCCACCTTCCAAATTAGAGCAACAACAACAAAATCATGTAAATGCAATTTTCACTAAAGCCATATCGGCAAATAGCAAATAGACACTTTGTTATGAATAGAGGACTTCCACTCTGGATGGTGATGAATACGTTTTGCTACCCACGTCACGAATTACAATGACAATAACGTCATACCGGTTGGTTGTGAATTATGATCAGATGTCAGGAAAAGTGAAGAGATCTTGTAGAAGAAAGACAGGAGAATGGGGGCAACAGTGGTGCTTAAAAAAAGAAAGTGGATGATAGTACAAAATAAAGAATAAATAAATAAA
>JADBJO010005414.1:130000-132500 GCA_016801955.1 Conus betulinus
CCATCGAACTTGAATCTCGCACTCTGCTGCCACCATCGTATATGCTGCCGTTTCCTAAGGAGATCCTAGCATGTAAAGATTCGGTCTTAAAATAGACACGCGCACACACCGTCTGGTAGTTACCGGAATTTAAGACAGCGCGCGTCTTCAGCAGAATTGTTCGTTTCATGCTTAGGGTTTCTTCGTCTATTTACGGTTATAAAATTCCTAGAGCTACAATTCCATCAGGACAAGCTTACACACGGCCCATAGACATTAGATGTGCTGTAATATTTTCCAGAAAAAAAAAAGCACTCCCATTACTTTCAACTGTGACGAACTCCATAACTTTCTATGGCCCTTGGAAAAGCGCTAAGCTCGTAACTTAGCACTAGACATGTGACTTTGGCGCACGTGCTCGCGTGCGAGGTGAGGCGGTTTCTGACTGGGCTTGTTTAGTTGGCACTATCCCTCCGTGACACTGGCGAGTTTCGTGCTGACATTGCTGATGGAGGGTTACAACGTTCGTAGTGTCGTGTTCTCTTTGTTGGAGGCTGCTGGCGTTGGCGTTCATTCTTCCGATGTTACGACCCAGCTTCGTTACCTACTGCTGTTAGGCTTTAACGTGAGACTAAACGAGATAATGGGTCGGGGGGGGGGGGGGTGAAAAAGAGAGAGAGAGAGAGAGAGAACTGAGAACTTTTTTTTTTTTCTGTCCACCGTTCCAAGGCCACAAGACAGGGGACCGGGAAACGGAGACAAGGGTTGAGTCAGAATCAAAATTGATACAGGAACACGAAGGCAGATGCGAAGAACAAGCAAAACATAAATATTTGACCTTCTCGTGTGCAAAAACAGATTTTGCTACGAGAAGAAAGAGTAAATCAAGGTGTTTGCAGGAGAAAACAGAAACCAGAATAATACAAAAAGAAAGAAATTGATAAAGTTACATTATCATTTTCTTCCTACTGACTGAATTGGAAAAAATGTGTGTAAAAGATTGTGTCTGAGGTCACTGCTTTTTTTTTAAGTTCGGTTAGCTTATACATTGAAGTATTAATATTATCACTTTAAAATTTCTTTCTGAAATCAGTATACATAATGCACTGTTCACAAAAAACAACACGCTTTATCTTAGTCTCGATCACTGTATCTGTGAACATTGTTGTTGATTAGTAGAACATTACGTCTTATCAGATTTATGAATAATGCATACCAGACAAATAATTTAACCATTCCCCTTCCATACCCTTTGTTCCTAATGCATTCTAAAAGACTGTGTCATGTCGAACAGAATCAAACGCCTTTTAAATTCTATGAAGGCAGCATATATTTTTTCCTCCCTTCGTAGACATACATTTCTGCACAACTGCATAAAGAGTAAGTATCATATCATGTATACGATAGTTGTTTTGTTGTTGTTGTTGTTGTTGTTGTTTCAAAATCCTGCATTTTTAATGTAACCTCCTGTTTTAAAATTGATGTATTTACACATACATACAATGCTTTATAAACAAACATTTCTATAACTGCCAATGTTTTCAGGATTTCCTTTCCTGTAAATTGGAATTGCAATAGCCTCAGACCACCACTCCATAAAGATGCCTTTATCAAAACGTGTTTTGAATAGCTTAGAAAGAACATCGTTGTGCCTCCATACTACTGGTTTTTAGCATCGGCATTGATTCCATCTATCCACAAGCATTGTTAGTTTTCTCATTTATTCATTGCAGAAGTAACTTTCTCTTCGGAAATTTGGCTATTCAGATCCTGATCAGTTTGTTTTCAATGAGGCTCCTTCCATTTGCAAATTCCCTTTATTGTAAGATTTATTGCTGTGGAAGATAATTCTAAAGTGATTTACTCAGTCAGCAGTATCTATGTAATTCACCACTCTTTCTTTGTTACCATATCTTCTTTGTTCCTTCTAAACAAAATGACGAATTGGAAAATTAGTCTGCAAAAATTTGTGATTTGTGTTTTCAGCATGCTTGCTTCTTGACATTTAATACATTTTGTACCTTTTGTACTCCTTTTGTGCTGTAACATATGTAAGTCTATCTTCTTTATCTGTAGGTCTCCTGCACAGGTTTAACTTCATTCTAATGTCTCAAGTAGCTATGTAACATTCCTCATCAAACCATTCAGACTTCTTTTTGGGGGGACCAGCATAAAAGCTGTTGCACAAACACTCACTAGCCTCGTTAAAGCATTGATTAGATAACAATAAAGGACTACCAATGTCACTGTCTATTAAACTCAGAGCCTGGTGAAGTTTACTCTGTATTGTGTTGCTCTTCATAGCGTCGATGAAATCTTTTTTTTAATCCTCTTTCTGAACTAGTTTTTCCACCATTATATACTATGCACAAAAAGAAACGCATATTTTTATTTCAGTCATATCATGCGTCATTTAGTATTCCAAATATTTCAACCACAGAAGAAATAAGACATCAGTCTACTGTTATGTCTGACTGTTCACATGGGCAGAGTTCCCTGCTACACAGGGCATGTTTCGGTC
>JADBJO010005415.1:0-7500 GCA_016801955.1 Conus betulinus
TCTGGCAGCAAGGGGTTTTGCGTTCACCACAAACAAGCAGAGAATAGATTACACCGTCGGGTCTGGCTGCTTCGTTCTGTCTTCTCACACGGTCCTCGCTGCTCGCCCGCTTCTTTCCCCTTTCACTCTCTTTCTCTCTTACTCACAGAAATGGACAGACAGACATACAGACAGCCAGATAGATTTATGCACGCCCACCGCCCACAACACATACACATACGCACGCACGAGCACAGATATGCGGCACCACACCACACACACACACACACCACACACACACACACACACACACACCACACACACACCACACACACACACCACACACACAACACACCCACAACACACCCACGCACGCACCGCACACACACACACACACACACACCACACAACACACACACACCCAACACACATACGCGTGCATGCGTGCCTTTGCATATTCGCAGCGCTTTAAAAAGCGCACAACAAAAAACGGCTCGCGCGCGCGTGCACGCAACACCACACACCACACACAGCACACTACACACATCACACAACACACACCAACACCACACCACACACACATATTCGCGCGTAGCGAGTACCATGTGTTTTGTTTCCCATGGTTGTTCGCGATGCCCATTTGCCTCACCTGAGGCAAATCACTAGAAAACAAACAAAGAAACAACGTAACAAACTGACAATGTGCCACGTTTGAGCGTGACGACGCCGTCTTAGCCGATCTGCCATCTTGTCTTTGGAGTGGAAAAGCACTGCCCTGCCAATGGGCCTTGAAGAGAAAAGGGTTTTCTTGTGCGACTAGGGTATTGTTCCTCTGTCCATTGTCTCCTTCTCTTCTTACATTCAACATTTGGGGCAACTGGTTGATACCACCAAGTTATGTCTGGGGTGAGGGATCACGGGTTTCGTATTCCTTTTGTCCTTATTTTCTAGAAGGGTTGTGGAGTTTTTTCTTTGATGTGCATTTGTTTTTTGCTACAGTTATGTCTGGTGTTACTGATAACTCTGCTGGGCTTATTTTGGGAGTCTAAGTGTCAGTGGTTTAAGTAAGAGAGAGGAGAGCGAGAGAGAGAGAGACGAGAGCAGAGAGAGATATAGAGAGAGCAGAGCAGAGAGGAGAGAAGAGTAGGAGAAGAGACGATCGCCTTTGTTGCGATAGTCCGGACAGTCACTAACGACGCCCTAAACCCATATCCCCCCAGTGGAGGAAAGTCACAGGGAAGCAACTAAGATAATCGATGTATTGAGTTGCAGATAAACCATTACAGTCACCAGTAGATTTCAACCACAAGCTCATCCGCCGTCACCCACACCCACACCACAACACACACACACACACTTCCACGAGTACACGTTTTTTCCCTCTTATGGTCTCTTATACTGGAGCTTCCCCAACAAAACAAAGAACGACACAGACATCAGAAAATGACAATAATCGAACGTTGTTGATCGTGAGGGCCGCTTATCTGGGTTGCCGCGCCTCAGTTTTGGGGTGGGAAAGATTGGATTGAGTGGGAGTGAGAAAAGAACGGTTCGAGGGTAGCTATTTGGTCGTTCTGTCAGTGGCTTTCTTCCGTCTTGTTTTAGTTTCATGCTTCGGAGAACTTATTGATATCTGAAGGCATTCGTGTCTGGTGGTAAAGGATCCGCTGTTTTGGATTCCTTTTTGTTTTATTATTCTAATGGGTTGTGGAGTTCTTTGTTTGATGACACTTTATTCCTGGCTGCATTGTGTACCTGGTGTGAATCTCTGATTCTCGGGGGCCGTTTTGGGGTATATCTGTTCCTTTGGTTTGACAAACAAAATGAGATAGAAGAGAGAGAGAGAGAGAGAGAGATAAAGAGAGATAGAGAGAAGAGTCGATAGAGATGATGAGCAATGTGAATTTACTGAAGGCTCCATTATAATAATCAAATCTACCTCTAGCCCTGCCCCTCAATGCAAGGGAACCATGCCGGTGAACAGGATACACAAGATAGGGAGAGCAAATTTTAGGATAGTTTGATGTGTCAGAAAAAATACATTACAGATGTCATGCACACATCTCACCTCCTCATGGCATAACACACAGGAACACACACAGACAACCCACAGACGACACACACCACACACACACACACACACAACACAGTACACACACACACACGCAACGCACGCACGCACGGACGCCCACAACCAGACGAACAAAACACTAAACACTCTTTTATGTTGTCAACAAACCCTCAAAAAGCCCCAACACATCTCCGAAGGGAAAACAGCAGTGCATTAATTTATGGACTGAGGAGTCAACTCGTCAGGCTACCTTTTATCTCCTGCGCAGCTTTTTTTATCTTCTCCCTTTTCTTTTGAGAGAAACACGTCTTTGGTTCCGTTCGACCTGTTGTCTTTTAGCTGGCCCGCAAAAGTTTTCGTCGTCGTGCCTAAAATGTGTACCATAGCTGAAAGAGAGAGAGAGAGAGAGAGAGAGAGAGAGAGAGAGATGAGGTGGGGAAAATAAAGACATAATACAGCAAGACAGAATTTCAGTCAGAGAGAGGAATAGCTGGGGTGAGATCGATAAAGGAGAGAGAGAGAGAGAGAGGAGAGAGAGAGATTGATTGTGCATGATTGATTGATCTTTAATACACCAGGCGGAAGATTTTATGCCACATCCTAGTCTACAACCTGGTCTCGTGTCATACATACATTATTTCAACACATATCATCCATACCTGATGAGATTCCACATAGCATTAGTGTAATCGAATTCTACAATAATAAGCAAAAAATTTCCTAAAAATACTAATGAGAAGGGGGATGTTTGGGAAAAGAACTTACAAACAAACAACAAACAACAAACAAGCTACAGATAGAGAGGTCAGAGGAGGTGGGGAAGATGCGATGGTAGGTGATGGGGGTGGGTTCGAAAAAAGGATGGTAAGACAGAGTGGGGTGTATGGGGCACGAGCGATTTTTAACGGAGTAGGTTTTATGTTTAGACGATTATATTCAAAGTATGGTTTAGAGAGAGAGACCATTAGCTGTGGGCTGAGTCATATGATATTACAGAGAGAAGAGAGAGAGAGAGATAGAGAGCAGAGAGAGAGAGAGGAGAGAGAGTGAGCGAGAGAGAGAGAGAAGATAGAGAGAGAGAAGATTTTCACCCATGGTTTCAGATCCCGGTATTCATCCCTCCTGTCATTGACTAACAGAGCCAATACAGAGACAACGGCACCCAAGGTAGGACCATAGTTTCAAGGTGTCGTGCGTGACGGACGTCTTAATCTTGTATCGTGTCCTCATCCGAAGCTTTAGTGGGAAAATCGCGCGGAGGAAGGTTAAATGAGTGAAAAGGAAAGGTTAGATAGGAGCTGTTTTTTTCGTCTGGGTCAAGTACCTTCTCTGTCCTTTCTTTTACGTTCATCATCTTGGATGGACTGTTGATAGCCGGAGGTAAACTGTGTTATGGTAAGGGTCACCGTGTTTTGTGTTTTAGTTTTTGGAATATTTGCCTAAGGAGTTGTGGAGTTCTCCTTCTGATGTACATTTGCCCTGGTTCCAGTGTGTGCCAGTGGGGGTCTGATATCCGTAACGTTGTTTTCTTGATTTTGGATTCTTTGGGTTTCAGCAGACAGACATAAGGGAAGAGAGAGAGAGAGAGAGAGAGAGAGAGAGGAGAGCGAGCGAAGCGGGGGGGGGGGGGACCCAACAGAAAGAAAGAGATGAGAGACGAGAGACGAGAGAGGAGAGAGAGATAAGAGAGATGCAAACACAAACTGAATGCTACTAAAAGAGAGAGAGCATGAGATTGGGAGAACAACAGAGAGAGAGCTAGCGATGAGAAGAGAGATGGAGAGAGAGTGGAGAGACTGAAGAGAGTAGAGGAGAGAGATGAATGAGAAAGAGTGGCAGCCAGGGAGACACATGGAGCGATGAGAGAGAGAACAAACAGGAAGAATGAGGAGAGAGAGAGAATGAGAGGAGGAGATCGAGAGACGGAGAAGAGAGAGATAGAGAGAGAGAAGATGAGAGAGAGAGAGAGATGAGAGAGAGAGGGAGCGAGACAGGACAGACAGACACCAGAGACAACGACGAGGGAAAGGGAGTTTTTTAAAATGATAGTCATTATGTCATTACTCACCAAAACCACAACCACTCCACCTAACAAAAATCATATCTGGAGAAATACCAAAGATACACAAAGAGAACTTATTATTTCACCAGATACACGCACACTATTCACACACACACACACAACACACACACACACAACACACCACACACACCCACACACACACACACACACAACACTCGCCGCGGCACACACACACACACACACAACACACACACACACCACACCACACACACACAACACACCACACACTTTGCCCGCACTTTGCCCGCACTTTTCTCTTCCCAAATCTCACAAACTAAATCATAGTAATGGTGATGTCTTCCGTAAATCTTTCTGCATGGTGCATGCTAGTTTTCCTTTTATGCTACAAACGTACATTTTTGTTTCCCAAACAACCCTGCTGCTTTTTAGCGTATATTACGTATTTTCCGCGTTGAGAGAAAACAAACACACACACACACACACACACACACACACACACACACACACCACACACACACACACACACACACACGGCACGCACGCACGCACGCACGCACGCACACTTCATATTTTTTACGACACAAAACCACACATAGCTGTCTTACCGAAAGCGCTGGGGTATTCACAGCGCAGAGAAACTGTGTGTTCCACGGGTGGTTTCACCCAGAGATTAACAGGCTGAATGATGAGCGAATGGCTAAATCATTGCTCAAATCGTCTCGGTTAACATACGTCTCTGACGGCGTGTTGTCGGCTCAAGGCATGCTTGCTCACTGGCGCAGATCCTATGCTGCTGTAAAGGTTTGGCGCTGTTGATGTTCAGAAGAACATTCCGGTGATGTTATCTTTGTGTTGTGTCAGATTTCTCGGGGAAGACTGAATGGAGCGCCAGCTGGCAGCTCTTCAGTCGGCACTACCCAGGTAGGCAGCCCGTTGTGTAAGCGAGCGTTGATCGTAAAGCGCTTAGAGCTTGGCCTCTAGCCGAGAATAGGCGCTATATAAGTATTCATTATTGTTATTATTATTATTATTATTATTATTATATTTATCACCATCATCATTATTAATGTTATTGTTATTATTATATTATTATTATTATTATTATTATTATTATTATTATTATTATTATCACCATCATCATTATTAATGTTATTGTTATTATTATTATTATTATTACTATATCATTATTAATATTATTTTATTATTATAGTATTCATTATGTCTCCCCCTTGCCTTAAAGGCTTGAGCTGAAGGCAATAACTCGTCAAAGCATCAAAGCGTCTCTCCTCTCCCTCCCTCCCTCCCCCCCTCCCCCCCCCCTCTCTCTCTCTCTCTCTCTCTCTCTCTCTCTCTCTTCTCTCTCTCTGCTTTTCATCACACTGATTCCCCTTTCTATATCTCTATCTATCTGCATTTGTCTCCGTCTGTGTGCCTGTCTGTATGTCTGTCTGTCTCTCTCTGTCTCTGCTTTCTCCTCTCTGTCGGTCTGTCCATCTGTCCTTCTGTCTGTCTTGCCTGTCTGTCTGTCAGTCTTTCTCCCTCCCCTCCTCTCTCCTCTGCTCTCTCTCTCTCTCTCTCTCTCTCTCTCTCTCTCTCTCTCTCTCTCTCACACACACACACACACACACACACACACATACTGGTTCACCTCCTCCCCCCCTGTCCTTCTCCTTTCTCTCTCTCTTCTCTCTTCTCTCTCTCTCTCTCTCTCTCTCTCTCTCTCTCTCTCTCATCCTCGCTCTCTCTCCTCTCTCTCTCTCTCTAATCCCACCCCCGGCTTTCCTCGCTTCACACCCACTTCCTCCTTTTACAACACAAAACCATGTCGAGGTCTGTCCAAAGACAGCAGCAGTATTAATAATAATGTATAATAATAACAATTATAACTAATACCTATATAGCGCCTATTCTTGGCTAGGAGACCAAGCTCTGAGCGCTTTACGATCACACTCGTTTACACAAACGGGCTGCCTACCTTGGTAGTGCGACTGAAGAGCTGCCAGCTGACGCTTCATTCAGTCGTTTCCCGTGTCATCCAGTCAACATCGTTCAATATCGTTCACCTCAGTTTCCTTACTTCCTTCATTCTTTCCAGTTCGGACGCAGGGTGCATGCTATGCGTAACGTGTCATCCATACCAACGGCCAAACTGGCCTACTCTTCTCCGAAAGTTGGTGATGGGATTTTACATGTGTGCAAGCTATTGTTCGTTGTTCACACAAAGGAACCTCGGTTTATAGTCTCAATCGGAGGACTGTATGGGAAATGGAGTCAGAACCGATGTTAACTCCGAAAAGAAAAATCCCCCTGTACCGAAACGCCCCCGGTGGGGAGATTCGAACCCGCAACCCGAGGATCACCAAGATTACGAGTCCGGCGCTCTACCAAACTGAGCTATTCCAGCTCCCCCACTAAGGTATTCCGGCTCCCTTAAGAGCTTGGGAGAAGATGTATCCTACGGGTTGCTTTTCACAGAGTCATGAACGCCTGGGTGATGGTGAACACCTAATTCATTGCTCACCTTGTATCCGTGAACTTACGTCTCTGGCTGTTTGTAGTCCGCACCAAGACATGCTTGCTCGCTGGTGCAGAACCCAGGATGTTGGAAAGGCTTTGGGCTTAGGCGCTGTTTACCTTTAGAAAACCTTCTCGGCCGTGTTTTTCTTTGTCGAGCGCTTGTCAACAATGTCATTTTTTTAACTTTGGGGAGGAGGCGTTGGTTGTGGCGGTCTTTTCGGGGTGAATTGATAGGTGAGAAGGGAAGATCTGCTCTCTGTCTGTCTCTCTCTCTGTCTGGTCTATCTGTCTGCCCTGTCTATCTGTCTGTCTGTCTGTCTGTCTGTCTGTCTGTCTGTCTCTCTCAATTCTGTTGACTTAAACTGGGATGTATTGCTTGGCAGCGTAAAACATCGAAACAACAACAACAAAACATCAACAAGAGAGCAACAACAACATGCACAAGCAGCACGCACACACACACACACACACACACACACACACACACCCACACACACACACACACACACACACACACACACACCCTATACAAGTAACAATTCAGCGCGACGCTGCACAACTTACAAATCGACATACTGTATTTCAAATGACATTTATTGCCTGTATTGATACACATCTGCTTGTTTGTGCGCGAGGGAAGGTCACAAACATGGAGATGAAATGTCCATCTGAGGACTATATATTTTAGTTAACATCAGGTACCTCTCTCCTCTCTCTCTCTCTCTCTCTCTCTCTCTCCTCTCTCTCTCCTCCTCTCTCTCTCTCTCTCTCTCTTATAAACAAGCAAAGTGACATAAGAAAAGCCCCAACAGAACTTGAGAGAAACCAGGCATTAGCGAAAGCAGCAGAAACAAAAGCACACCAAACAAGAAACGCTACAACTTTGCCT
>JADBJO010005415.1:22500-25000 GCA_016801955.1 Conus betulinus
CTCCATCCTTACCCCCACCCTCACTCCTTCTCTTCTCTTCCTGCCTCCCTATCACCTCTCTCCACCCCCTTCCTCTTCCCCTTTTCCGTTCTCTTCCTCCCTGGCAGAATGAGATCCTGTTTAGTGCCATCATAGAATCTGTCTGGAACTTTCTCTGGTTTCATTGCATTTTGCTGAAGGATGAAGATGAATGAGGAAAGGAAGAGCTGGGAGGAGGAGCAGGAGGAGGAGGAGCTGGTGGAGGAAGAGGAGGACGAGGAGGAGAACAGGAACCAAGAAGAAGAAGAAGAAGAAGAAGAAGAAGAGTAACGGCTAGAACAATAATAATATTGATAACAACAACAACAACAGCACAACAACAAACAACAACAACAACAACAATTATAACCATAAGTTGTAATGATGTCAAGAAGAAGAAGAAGATGAACAACAACAACAACAACTTCAAGAACAAGAACTAGAAGTAGCAGCAAAAAAAAAAAAAAAAAAAAAAACAAACAAAAAAAAAGAGAAAAGCGAAAATAGTGACAACAACAGCAACCATAACTATAACACTGGCCGCAGCAGTGGCAAAAAAGGAAGAAGAAGAAGAAGAAGAAGAAGAAGAAGAAGAAGAAGAAGAAGAAGAAAGAAGAAGAGAAGAAGAAGAAGAAGAAGAAGAAGAAGAAAGAAGAAGAAGAAGAAGAAGAAGAAGAAAAAAACACGATTCAAACGTGGCCAGCGTGTCTTTATCACCAGACGATCTTTGTTCCGGCTTTTTAAGTTCCGTGCAACCAATGCCTCGTTAATGTCCTCTCTGGCTTTGATCCCCCAATCCTTCAGCAGTCTCCAGCCGGCCTGTGTCTGTCTCCCAACACCCACAATTCCTCGCGGCTTTCGCTTCCTAATCACCACCCCTACCCCCCCCCCCCCCCCCCCCCCCCCACCCATCCTCCTATCCTAACCTTCCTTTCGCCTCCTCTCTTCATCCTCTTCCTCTTCTTTTTTCAGTTCATTTCCCTCCTGGCAGAATGAGATCCTGTTCAGTGCTGTCATAGAATCCGTCTTGCAGTTTCTCTGGTTTCATTGCATTTTGCTGGAGGATGAAGGTGACTAGGAGAGGAAGAACGAGGGAAAAGAAGGAGGAGGAGAAGGACTAGGGGGCAGGAGATAAAGGAGAAGAATGGCAGTGAGGAAGAGGAAGGAGAAGAAGCAAGTAAAGAAGGAGAGAAAAGGACATGGGAAGAAAAAAAAAGGTGAGGGTGGGGGGGACTGAGAGAAGGAAGAAGAAGAAGAAGAAGAAGAAGAAGAAGAAGAAGGAAGAAGAGGAGAAGAGGAGGAGGAGGAGGAGAGAGGAGGAGGAGGAGGGGAGAAGAAGAAGAAGAAGAAGAAGAGAAGAAGAAAGAAGAAGAAGAAGACAACAACAACAACAACAACAATGATACACAAAAAAAACAACAACAACAACAATAACAACAAAAACAACAACACCAACATCAACATCACCAACATTCAACATCACCAACATCAACATCAACAACAACCAGACTAAGGGCGAGAACTACAATAAGAAGAAGGAGGACAAGAAACGATAGCCAAAGATTATGAGGGATGAAAGATAGATATTAAGGCCAGAGAAATACAAATTATGCGTGATGGAGAGAACACACATAAAAAATTCACAACGTTCTCTTTGTCTCCCCCCAGCCCATTCCTCCTTCTTCCACTCTTCCTTCTTTCTCTCACCACCCTCTCCTTCTTTCTCTCGCCACCCTCTCCTTCTTTCTCTCACCACCCTCTCCTTCTTTCTCTCGCCACCCTCTCCTTCTTTCTCTCCACCCTCTCCTTCTTTCTCTCACCACTCTTCCCCTCTTTCTCTCACCGCCCTCCCCCCTTCTTTCTCTAACCACCCTCTCCCTTCTTTCTCTCCACCCTCCCCTTCTTTCTCTCACCACCCTCCCCTTCTTTCTCTCACCACCCTCTCCTTCTTTCTCTCACCACCCTCTCCTTCTTTCTCTCACCACCCTCTCCTTCTTTCTCTCACCACCCTCCCCTTCTTTCTCTCACCACCCTTCCCTTCTTTCTCTCACCACCCTCCCTTCCTTCTCTCACCACCTCCCCTTCTTTCTCTCACCACCCTCCCCTTCTTTCTCTCACCACCCTCTCCTTCCTTCTCTCACCACCCTCCCTTCTTTCTCTCACCACCCTCTCCTTTATCTTACCACGCCCCCAGCCCCCCCCCCCCCCCTTCTATCTCTCACCATCATCCCCTTCTTTCTCTCACCACCCTCTCCTTCTTTCTCTCACCACCCTCTCCTCTTTTTTTTTACCACCCTCCCCTTCTCTCTCTCTCTCACACACACACACACACACACACACACACACACACACACACACACACACACACACACACACACACACACACATACAGACGTATATGCATGCATCCATGCACACACATACATACATACATACATACATACATACATACATACATACATACATACATACATACATACAT
>JADBJO010005415.1:35000-37500 GCA_016801955.1 Conus betulinus
TCTCAGTTTGGTAGATATTTCTTCAAATGATCTCATTTGAATCAAACGTACATTCGTGCTTGCTGCAACATTTTTGGAAAATGTTGTGTGACATACTTTGAATTGAAGATATGGAGCAATGATTGCAACTAAACATAATTTCGGAGAAACTGTCAATTTTTCAGTTCTGTAAAATATCGCTCGAAACATGCATCGCAGATTCACAGCGTCTTCTATTCCTTTGATATTTCCATGGGGAAAATGCCTGGAAAGGACAACTCGATTCATCATAATGCCAGATTTAATGATGCTAGTTCTTGTAGCTTCTGATGAAAAACATATTGAAGTTCTCTCTCTCTCTCTCTCTCTCTCTCTCTCTCTCTCTCTCTCTCTCTCTCTCTCTCTCTCTTGGGTGTGCCCTGGGGTTTTTTTCCCAGACATGCTAGAAACCCATTCACCGAAGCAAATGTTTGACGAAGTGTATCCAAGAGACCATGTTTTGTGATTCCATCAATACCAAATCATCCCAGCCTTGTTCTCAGTAGCCCTCTTCCTCTGATTCAGTCGTATGAAGCCGAGATTGTATGACCTGGAAGGCCGTGGCCCAAGAGATAGGATGCCTGCCCAGCTCGGCCAAAAGAGGTCATTCCACTGCCCGTTTATGTACTGCAAGAAACTCCTGGAAAACCTGACGTGCACGGTACGGTCTCTAATGGGCATTTTTGGAGAGAGAGAGAGAAGAGAGAGAGAGAGAGAGAGAGAGAGAGAGAGAGACAGACAGACAGACAGACAGACAGACTGACAGACAGACGAGACAGAGACAGATGGAGAGACAGTGCAGAGAGAGTGGAAGCGAGAGACAGAGGAATAGAAATAGAGAGAGAGAGGTGGAGAGAGAGAGAGAGAGAGAGAGAGAGAGGAGAGGGAGAGAGAGAGAGAGAGAGAGATGGATGAGGGAGAGAGAGAAAGAGAAAGAGAGTGGGAGAGAAAGGGGAAGAGAGAGAGGGAGGGAAAAAAGAGAGAGGGTGGGGGGAGGGGTCACCGAAATGGTTTGAACAGTAGATTACGTGGGGCTGTTTCTTTAAGGGTTTTTGTTTGTTTTGTTTGTTTGTTGTTGTTGTTGTTTCTTGATGGGGGGGGGGGGGGGGGGGGGGGGGGGGGGGGGGGAGGAGGGCGCGCGGATGCGGATGGCATGGTGTTGAATGGGGGGGGGGGGGGAAAGGAGGGACAGAGGGCGGCATACTGGGCTAGCACATCCAGCTTGTTCCTCCTCCTCCTTTTCCTCTTCCTCCTTCTCCTCTTCCCTTTCTATCTCCTCTCCTCTTCCTCCTCCTCCTCCTCCTCCTCCCTCCTCCTCCTCTTCCTCCTCCTCCTCCTCCTCCTCCTCCTCCTCTTCCTCCTCTTCTCCTCCTTCATTTATTCATTGTCAAAGTCAGCACTGCCATTGTTTTCTTCGTAGTTGTCGTCGTCGTCGTCGTCGTCGTCGTCGTCAACTTCATCAGCGTCGTCGTCGTTGTCGTCGTCGTCGTTGTCATCGTCATCGCCATCTTCGTAGTCAATCGTCGTGTTCGTCATCATCGTCGTCTTCATCGTTGTAGTCGTAGGTCGTTGTCTTCTTCTTCTTCTTTCTTCTTCTTCTTCTTCTTCTTCTTTCTTCTTCTTCTTCTTCTTCTTCTTCTTCTCCTCCTCCTCCTCCTCCTCCTTCTTCTTCTTCTTTCTCTTCTTCTTCTTCTTCTTCTTCTTCTTTCTTCTTCTTCTTCCGTCCTTATTTCCTTTTCCTTCATTCGCCTCTCTCGTTTATCTCCCTCACCATTCGCTCCTCCTCATCGAGACCCCTCTTTGTTCTCTTCTTTGTTTTTTTTTCATCTCCTTTCCTTTTTTTTTTTCTTTCTTTCTCCTTTTCTTCTAAAATTCTCACTTCTGGGGTATCTCTCTGTTTTCTCCTGCTTCTTCTTCTCTTGTCTTCTTGTCGTTTTCGTTTTCTCGTGTTTCTGCTCGTTTGTGACGTTGGTTTGTTTCATTTTTTTTTTGGTTTCGTTTCGTCGTTTCGAGTTAGCCGTGCAGGTTCAATTAGGAACTTTGGCGCTCTTAGTTCAGAATACCACTCCAACCCTTCTGTACGCCGATCTAGTGAGCCCATCAGCCCCAGGGAGAGAGAAGGGGGTGACGGATAAGGAGGGGGTCAGATAGGGTGGAGTGGAGTGGTGGTGAAGGTATGATGAAGGGAGGATAAGGGAGGGAAAAAGTGGGGCGGGGGGGGGGGGGGGGGGTAAGGAGGGGACGGAGGTAGAAGGTTGAAGAACGACAGATTCAACTCTTCAGAGAGGCCTTCGATGTAAGTGGATAAGCAGCGCTGAAGTGGAGGGGAGAGAGAGAGAGAGAGAGAGAGGAGATTAGAGAGAGAGAGAGAGAGGAGAGAGAGAGAGAGAGAGAGAGAGAGGAGAGAGACACAGAGAGGAGAGAGAGAGGAGAACAGAAGGTAGGTATGGGAGGGGAGGGAAGGAGGGGGGGGGGTTATAGG
>JADBJO010005415.1:40000-47500 GCA_016801955.1 Conus betulinus
GTGTGTGCGCGCGCGCGTGTGTGTGAGTGAGTGAGTGTGTGTGTGTGTGTGTGTGTGTGTGTGTGTGTGTGTGTGTGTGTGTGTGTGTGTGTGTGTGTGTGATAGCATGGGGTAAAAGCCCCTCCCCCCTCCCCCTTAAGCTAAAAAAAACGCTGCAACTTTCCTTGTTGAAGGCACAGAGAAATGAAAGTAGGCTCAGACTCTGGAGAAATGCCTATATGCCCACACTGCCGCTGATACAAATTGATACAAATAAAAGAAAAGTGCTAGCTGTTGAAAAATGAAAAAAAAAAAACTGGCCTTCTTGCCCCACACACGGGGCAAACGCCCGAACACATGGGGCAAATCGCCCATAGTAGGCATTTGGCCCCATGAGTGTAGGCGTTTTGCCCCACAATTAAAACTTACTGGAAACCATAAAAAAAACTGGCACCACTATGGTTGAAGGCATTATATACATGTTTCGTACAGCTAGCATGTCCTTCAGCTGTTAGTATCATGTCCGACAGATTAATCATCTGAATAACAGTTGGGGCGGATGAATGTAGGAAGTCCTTCAGTGCATTCCTCATGGGCCCAGTGACGGCAGGACTGGCATTCTACCCACACTTCTCCTGGTCTGCTGCAACTGTGTGGTTCACAGCAGATGACACAGGGCCAGTCCTCCTCTTCCTCACTGGTATTTTCCTCAGCTGTCTCTGGCCTTTTCTTCTCTCCTGTCCAGTCTTGGCCTTGCTCCTCTGTTTTCCACGATTGTTTTTTGGCTGATTTCTTCCCTGCGTACTTTTCTGCCAGAGCAGCTTTGCATTGCGAGGAGGTCAGCAGTGCTGCAGACTCTGTTCGTCTCGATCTTGGCCTCTTCACTGGCGGCTTTGGAAGAGGGGATAAGCCGTGGATGTTTCCCTTATCCCCCCTCGGAGGTTGCTGAGGCAGAGAGCTGCTCCTTTTGGGCTGGAGAGTGAAGGTAAGATGCGGCCGTAGTCGGGGTGTTCGGTTCTTCTTCGTGTGCGTTGATGGTTCTCTAACTTGAGGCAGATCACAATTGTGGTGGCCAACATCGTGGCCAACGCGGGTAAACTGGACGGTCAGGTGTGGTGCGAGTGGTTGGTTTGTGGACTTTCCATACTGTTATACCACCTGGTGCTGGTTATCTGTCTCCACAACGGACCTGTTGAGAACGTTGCTTGCCGCCATGATCTCCAACTCCCCAGGCAGGGAGGACGGCTCTGCCATGGCAGTGATCCCTTCTTCCAAGGCGGAATACCACAGCCATGCAGGTAGATCAGCATTGATGGTGAGCATAATCCTTGTAGTGGTCACACATGTAGTTCTTCATCTGGCAACAGTCTGGCAGAGGTTTCGTTTTCTGCTGGAAAGTCGTCTGTTGAACAGTCTGCACTGGGTGGCTGGTGGAAAGGGAAATGTTCTCACTGGAGGCGTCAGCTGTTGTTTCTGCTGATTAGTGATTGGAGGGCTCCTCTTCTTGCTCATCTGTTACCAGTGCCCCTTCGTGGTCGGCGTCGGGTGCAGGCGTTGGGGATCAAACGGCTTGTGGTTCACCTACATATTGTGAGCATGAAACAGAGGGAACATATGTTCAGGAGTGGCTGACTGTGAATGCACACCAAATTTCCATACTGAGCTTCCATTCAGTGAGGAAGACACACAAACCACGCTGAGCGCTGGCCAAACACGCGTGGCTATGTCTATTCTTTCTGTCACGGGGGAAAAAGACATATTCGAGTATGTTTTCTGAGACCGCAGGATTATTATGGTGTAAAGGAATGTGTCTTTACACACTTTGTTGTGTCACAGCTGCGAAAACACAGCCCACTAAGATCTTTAGAAATGGCTGTATTGCCGATGGTGGGACCGGCACAGGCTGAGGACGTCTTTGTTGCCAGCACGGCTCTGCGGCTAATGAAAACATGAGGAAATGAGAAAGGAAGGAATGAAGATTTCATACATGCGATAGGTTCGTTACTGTATCAATATCCCCATGTTACTGTTTTTGTCATTTGTGTCACGTCAAGAACAGTCACATTTATCGTGTGTATCACAGTGCTCCGACTAAATCAATCACTGCAGTCTGACTCCAAGATCGACACTTCATCTGTTTCATAGTTCTCTTTATGACAGGAATGTAAGTTTATGACCATAGAGATTGACAATGTACGTTTCAATGAGCAGGATGCAAAATGATGATATAAAAACCCACCCCACAAGTTAAATAGCGAGATCAGCCGTAGAAATGGCGGAAGGCCCACCCGATCAGAAACACGTGGAGGAGGCTGCGACACTTTTCAGAATGTACGGCTCATGCGCAACACACTCACAAGTTTGCAAGCGTGATGCCAGTATCACAGAATGATATTAACAGGGGATATGTTCACACACACACACACACACACACACACACACACACACACACACACACACACACACACACACACACACACACAGATCGTCTGATATCACTTTTAGTGGAAAGACGTTAAACTGAAGAACAACAACAACAACACAACAACACACACACACACACACACACACACACACACACACACACACACACACACACACACGCACACACACACACACACACACACACACACACACACACACACACACACACACACACACACACACACACACACACACACACACACACACACACACACACACACACACTACGCCTCGATTCTGAACCACAGGACTGTAAATGAAGAATAACGGTCGTTGCTGCTGCCCATGGACAAACGCTGGCTGGACCTTGAAGCGTCCTGATAGTTAAGGCCTGCGACCACTTCTAACTGTCCCACAATCGGTGAGACAACTTGTCCCCCAGTTCAACGGGTGGAAACACCTCCAACCTTCCATAACCCCTCCACCCCCCACCCACCCCAGGTAAACGACACTGGTCAGCCAACAGGTCTTCCATAACACATGTCAACACCATCAACGTGTCCCAGGGTGGATAGCTCCGGCATTTTCTCCTCCTCCAGCTCCAAAAGTCAGAAGCATCAAAACATGTTATTCCATCGATCACTATGGTTATTCAACATAAATCCAGTCACAAGCTGTATCTTCTTCTTCTGCGTACCCAGGCTGATACTCCTGCGAACACTCCCTGTGTATACAGGCAGGTATTAATCCCATCTGTTCAACAAAAGGAGTGGAGTTTTGTGTGTATGACCGGTTATTTCATCCCGCCATTAAGGCAGCCATACTCCGTCTTCGGGGAAACAAGCTATATTATTCTTATATAGTGGGACATGCGGGCTCTCTCAAATCCCTGGCATCCTCTGATTCGGGGAGGGTGTTGCTAGGCCTCTCGGCCTTTGGGCCTGGCCATAGTGATTCTAGAGGAACGCAGCTTCTTTTTTTGTGTTTTTTTGTTCATATTAGTGCAGATACAGAAGGTCTTAGTTAACAAATCATAATTCTTTGGAATATCTTTTAAATTTGTAGTCAAAATAAATACATTTGTGAATTCTAATGCCTGTTCACTGACAGAATGTTGTAGCATGTTCTGCCCTGGCTCTATGCTCTGTCTAGTATATTTGTGAGCGTGTATGAAAAACTTTCTCTAACGTCTCGCACTATCACATTACCGGCCTTCACACTGGTTCATTTTCAGCCTCAACTCTCTGTTCGAGTGAACGATATGCTCTTCTGCCTCTGCCTCTGTCTCTTCTTCTTCTTCTTCTTCTGCTGCTGCTGCTGCTGCTGCTGTTGTTGATTGTTTTTTGGTTGACTTCCGTGTGGTAACAGCCCTGATATGGCCCTTTCCGGTTGGCTGTAAGCAACATCACTAACTTCATTATTCTTTCTTCTTCTTCTTCTTCTTCTTCTCCTCCTCCTCCTTCTCCTTCTTCTTCTTCTTCTTCTTCGTCTTCTTCTTTCTTCTTCTTCTTCTTCTTCTTCTTTTCTTCTTCTTCTTTCGTTCTTCTTCTTCTTCTTCTTCTTCTTCAGCAGTTACTTGCCTATTCTGGGCTATCACCTCAGAATGTATATGTCGCTGTGTTGGCTGAATTAGATATATGCACGGTGCATAGAAATCTAAGCCAGTAGTTAGCTACCGAGTTTGTTTAGTAACATCCCACAATTAATCAAATAAACCCATAACATCCCCAAACACTTCTCAGTAACATCCCAAACAACCCCAACCAAATACGAACACAAAACTGCTTGTGTGATAACGTAAACACACGTCAGAATACAAATCTACTGTAGAGCTGGCGGGGAAACGGGCCGTGTAGATTAGGTTCATAGTCTGCACCTTTAGAATGCATGGTAAAGCTGGCTAATAAAGCAATAATTATGTAAGTAACTGTGATTCTCAGAGGAGCACGTTGCCTAGCAACTAAGATCATCCAGAAGAGAAGGAGGTGCAAGCGGCAAGCAACTAAGATGAAAAACTCAAGAAAAGTAGACAATTGGAGTTAGTTTCCCAGCCTGCTTGAATCTTGAACAGCACATGCCTACATTCCAAAATGGTTCCCTTCTCTTTTCAGTATTTTGCTTCCTGACAACAATGATGGAAATCAATTGATATGCCATACAAGTAACAAAATAAAAAAAAAAAAGACACAAACATAGCTTTTGAATCATCGTTGACATTGTTTCAACAATGACGCCCCCGACACCATAATTTAATTCTGTGCACAGAAAGCATGCGCATACATGACGTCATCTCATTATCTCCTGCTTGGCAGAGAACGAGAACAAGCGGATCAGTGTGTGTGTGTGTGTGTGTGTGTGTGTGTGTGTGTGTGTGTGTGTGTTCGGTTACCTGGGGTTGTGAGGTAGTGTGTCATAGCTTTTGCCGGGGTTGTGGCGGTAGCGACAATTTGTGTGGGGTACTATTTCCCTACACCCCACAACTTTGACCCTACAAACTGTTGCCAAATGCTATGGGGATGTTGCTGATGTATCTATTTCATCTACTGTAGAAGAACGTTTTCCTGCTAGGATCAAGTTTTCCTGCTAGGATCAACACACACACACACACACACTCACACTTACAGACGCGCGCGCGCACACACACACACACACACACACACACACACACACACACACACACACACTCACCAGCCGTCACTTGCCTAATTTACGATAAAACCAAGTATGGGGCAAAAGGCCTAACGAAAGGGGCAAAAAGCCCACCCCAGGCGTCTTGCCCCGGCGAAGGTGTGGGCGTTTGACCCCCAGACTGACCTACTGTGAAAAGAACGGTCAAACAGCGGGAAGGAGGGGGGAAACAAACTGGCGTCAGCATCACTAGCATCGAGTTGAAATAGTCTCAATCAGGATTAATACAAAGCTTTTCCATTTCATTTGTTACATGTATGAATATACTTAAACTGAATACATATAGGAAATGACTGAAAGCCAGCCCCAAAGAAACAAATAAGTCTTTCTCCTGTCAGAAGCGTCTTCTTTGTTCAGGATTCAGGTCAAGTGTCACGTGGTTTGCTACATCACATGTTCACCGAAATACGGGGGGTGGGCGTTTGACCCCACCTAGGTGTTTTGCCCCATGCTACCCTACGTGTGTGTGTGTGTGTGTGTGTGTGTGTGTGTGGGTGTGTGTGTGGGTGTGTGTGTGTGTGTGTGTGTACGGTGTGTGTGTGTGTGTGTGTGTGTTGTGTGTGTGTGTGTGTGTGTGGTGTGTGTGTGTGTGTGTGTGTGTGTGTGTGTGTGTGTGTACGTGTGTGTGTGTGTGTGTGTGCGTGTGTGTGTGTGTGTGTGTGGTGTGTGTGTGACAGGCAAAGGGAGATGCAAGTGGCAGGAGGGGGGTGGGGGCAGGGAGGAAAGACAGAAAAGGCCCCATAGGCAAGATAGGGAGGGATCCTTAAAGATAAACGTCATTTAAAGGGAAAAAAGTAATAAGAGAGAGAGAGAGATAGAGAGAGAGAGAGAGACGAGACGCACACACACACACACACACACACACACACACACACACACACACACACACACACACACATATATATATATATATATATATATATATATATATAAACACTAAAGCACACACACACACACACACACACACACACACACACACACACACACACACACACACACACAAAGCGCGAGCGCGCACGCACGCACGCACGCACGCACGCACGCACGCACACACGCACACACTCAGAGTGTGAGAGAGAGAGAGAGAGAGAGGGGGGGGGGGGGGAGAGAGAGAGAGAGAGAGAGAGAGAGAGACAGACAGACAGACAGACAGACAGGCAGACAACAGACAGACGTTGTGATGGAATGTGCATGATTTTTAAACATGCAGGTCTTGTTGCAAAAGCGTAAAACGAAAATACACAGAAAGACAATATAGAAAGAAAAAAAAAATAGAAAGTACGTACGAAGGGGGAAAGCAAAAAGAACTGAAAGACAGAAAGACTGAAAACAGATAACGAAAGAAACGAAAAACAAAGAAACAAATAAAAAGATCAGGAAACATTGAAAGAAACTACAATCGCACATAGAAAGAGGTAACAGGAGAGGGAAAAAAGAATGAGAAAAATAACAGACGGAACTGAAAAATAGTTTTGTTAATAGAAGATGACAGAAGAAAGGAACCGTTTCACACACGCGCGCGCGCGTGCGCGCATTGGAGCTCGTGTGTGCGCGCACACACATGTACACGTACACACACACACACACACACACACACACACACACACACACACACACACACGTGCGCGTGTACGTGCACGCATGGCCATGTACAAACGACTTCGGTAAAGAAAAAAAAAAATCTACCAAAAAAATGAAAAACCGACAAGGTAGCAGACGGAAAAAAAAAAGGAGGGAGGGAAGGAGGAGGGGAAGGAGGGGGACTGAGGACCACGTGGCTGGGGGAGCTCAGGGGATGAACATGAACACAAAGTCCCAAATCCCCAAATCCCCTTCCTCCATACCTTCATCCTGTGAGATGGGGGGGGGGGGGGGGGGGGGGGGGGGGGGGGGGGGGATACAGAGAAAGGAAACTGACAGAAAAGGACAGAGAGAAAGACCGAGAGAGAGACAGAGAAAGAAGCGAATGGACATATATGGAGAGAGAGAGAGAGAGAGAGGGAGAAAGAGAGAGAGAGACGGGTGGGGAGAAGAGAGACAGAGAGCGAGAGAGAGAGAGAGAGACAGAAGCATAGAGATAGATAGATAGATAGATAGATAGCTAGATAGATAGATAGATAGATAGATAGATAGATAGATAGATAGATAATACATAGATTACAGAGACAAAGACAGACAGACAGACAGACAGACAGAAGACTGGCAGAATGAGGCTAAGATGACAACAGATGACTCATTAGAAGAAGACGACAGACAGACAGACAGACAGACAGACAGGCAGGCAGACAAAGGGACAGACAGGCAGGCTGGCAGACAGACAAACAGAGAGAGATAGACAGACAGACAGACAGAGAATGAGAGAGGGAGAGACAGAAATAGAGAGACACAGACAGAGACAGACAGACAGAC
>JADBJO010005415.1:60000-67500 GCA_016801955.1 Conus betulinus
GTGTGTGTGGTGAGTGTGACGAGGGTGGGAGGGAAAAATGAGAGAAGTGGGAAGAACGTGAACTAGCCTGTGGTGTGGCCTAAAGTTTTTGTTCAAAAACCAAAAGGAAAACCCCCAGCTGGCCTCCTGAGTGCTCCCTGAAAATGTTCAAATAGGCAGCGCTATGGAAATGGCTGTAAGATTTGATAAGATGAGTTTTTTCTGAGTTTCTACATGAACATGTTTGTTCTATAAGGCAGTATTGTATGGAAATGTCAGTAAACGATATGGTAAGCTAACGCGCAAGTTCGACATAAAAAACTTCTTTTTTTTTTCTAAAAGACATTATTGTGAAATGGAATTTCCTGTAAGTTTTGGAAAGCGAAATCTTGAGAAATACCATGAAAATGTATTTAAACCACGAGTCAGTACTGTGTTGGAAGTGGTCACACACTAAGATAAAGCGACACTTTAACAAGACATCAAACTGCTATTTCCATGAGACAATGTTTGCGGGAATTACAGCAACTATGATGATGGAGTCCCCTCCTCTGAAGACAGTGCGCGGCTGCCTACATGGTGAAGTGGGATAGCCCACGGTAATCGTACATCATTGTCTCCCCCCCCCTCCCCCCCCCCCCCCCCCCCCCCCCCCCCCCTCCGCCAATGGAATATGCTCCATGGCTCGATGTTAACCTGTGACGGTGGGGGTACCGTCGACCCCCCCCCCCCCCCCCCCCCCCTACAGAAAACCTCCCCCCCCACCCCTGAGTTCAGCTGGGGAGAGAGAGAGAGAGAGAGAGAGAGAGAGATAGAGAGAGAGAGAGAGAGACAGACAGACAGACAGACAGACAGAGAGACAGACAGACCGGACAAATAGACAGAGAGACAGACTGACAGACAGGCAGACAGAACGACAGAAGACAGACAGAAAGACAGACAGAAAGAAAGAAAGAAGATAGAAAAAAGAAAGAAACGAGAAAGAAAGAAAGAAAGAAAGAAAGAAAGAAAAAAATAAAAAGACAAGCAGACAGACAGACAGAAACGAAAGAAAGAAAATAGAGAGAGAGATATAGACAGACAGACAGACGGAAAATAAAAAAGAAAGAGAGACAGAAAGAAAGTGAAAAAGAAAGACAGAAAGTCAAACAGACGGAAAGAAAGAAAGAAAGAAAGAAAGAAAGAAGAAAGAAAGAAAGAAAGAAAGAAAAGAAGAATTTTTTTTCTAAAAACACACAAAAACAAGAGAGCAGAAAGACAGAAAGACCACACACAAAAAAACAAAAAGAAAGAAAGAAAGAAGAAAAAAGTAAAACAATAAGAAAAAACAAAACAAGGAAAACAAACCAATAAACAATCAACGAATAAACAAAGAAGCAAACAAACAAATAAACAAACAAGCAAAAAGACAAACGAACAAGAAAAGTAAACAAACACACTAGGAGCAAAACAGGTCCAGTCATAAAGTTTATTGAAGTTTTTACGGAGGAAGTTTCCAATGTCCACAGAAGACTGTCCGGAAGTGTGGATTCAGCTTCGATCCTAACATCCGTTCCACGTCTTGGAGATGCCAGGAGAAATCCGATTCTCTGTGGAGACTCAGACGTGGGTATTGATTAAATGATCGGTACATTTGAGAAATCAAAAACATAGCCGTAGCAATGCTTTTATCTGACACTAACAAACAACAAACAGCAAACACACTACAAATGAACAAACAGGCCCAATGTATACAAACAAACGATATACAACCTCAAAACAACCGACAACGAAAAACAAACAAACAGCAAAACACACTATCATAAATGAATGAAAAATATGCGAACAAACAAACAGAACAGACAGACAAACACAAAACATCAATTTACGAACAAACAAACAAACATCAAACAACCTACGCGAACACAATAACAAGCAGCAAACAAACGAGCGTGCGAACAAACAAGCAACAAATGAAAAAAAAAATAACAGACAAAAAACTAAAACGAAAACTAGCCCACAAAACTGATCAAAGAAAAGAAAAAAAAAAAAGTCGAACAACAAACACAAACAAAGTAGATAGAAACGAAAACGATGAAATAACAAAGAAACGGACAAAAAGAAAAACAGAAAAAAAGAAAAACAACAAACAACCAGAGGGAAAAAATCAAAGCTTCAATAAGCGAGTATGTAACACACAAACAACAAACAATGAAACAACAACAAGCAGCAGCAGCAGCAACAACAACAACCGAAAACAACAACAACAACAACAACAACAACAACAAACACACACACACACACACACACACACACACACACACACACACACACACACACACACACACACACACACACACAGGCACTCACCCCGCACGCCCGCACGCGTACACATACACACGCGCGCGCACGCACACACACACACACACACACCACACACACACACACACACACACACTCACGCACGCACGCACGCACGCACGGCAAGCACGCACGCACGCACGCACGCACACACACACACACACACACACACACACACACACACACACACACACAGAATCTTCAATAAGAAAATACTACTCCCTAGGTGCACTATGAGAGAGAGAGAGCGAGAGAGAGAGAGAGAGAGAGAGAGAGAGAGAGAGAGAGGGTATCTTCAATAAAAATCTCCCAGGTGTACTATGGGAGTGAAGAGAGAGAGAGAGAGAGAGACAGAGAGAGAGAGACAGAGAGAGAGAGAGAGAGAGAGAGAGAGAGAGCGAGAGAGAGAAGTCTTCATAACAGTCCTCCCCACTGTACTGTTCGTCGTTCTTTCATGTCCAGACAGGAGTAGCTGATCGATTCTGCCCAAGTACTCCAAAGAGTTCATGGCTTCAACCAGTGACAACACAATGAAATAGTTTCCCAATGAAACCGCGTCCCGGCTGATTGCACAAAGGGTTTGAGAAAAACACTGAGACTACTGTACGTGTTTGCTCAAAGTCCTGTCTCTCGCGTGCAGGGTGAATGTGTTTGTGCAATATTTTCCCCGGGGAATATTCCTCGACGTGGTGCAGGTCTACTCCGCGAGGGTTCAAAATAAAACGACTCGCTTCGTAATGAAATACTCCTCCCCCCCCCCCCCCCCCCCCCCCCCCCCCCCCCCCCCCCTCCCCTTCTCTTCTTCACTCCCACCCTTCTCCATTCTTCCCTGATCTCAGAAAAAGAAACGTACGAAGCTGATGTAATCAAGCGCATTAGCGTTTTTTTTTTTTTTTTTCAACTCGAGTTCACGTGGGAGCTTCCCCCCCCCCCCCTCTTATACAATATCAAGACACATTTTTTTACTCCCTTCTGTGATAGAACTACCCCCTAGGAGTGTTTTTGAGACATATATACTCCCCCTTATCATAGGGGATGACATCTTTGTTGGCTTCTTTTCATAGAAGAAATTCTGAAAGCAGCTTTCTTTTCCTTTTTTTTTTTTTTTTTTCTTTTTTTATTTTCTTTCCTGTTTTTTTTTTTTTTATATTTGCTTTGATTCACTTCTAACAGAATCTTTATGAAAAGCGGAAAAGGAGAGGCGGTGGGTAGGGGGGTGGGGGTGGGGATGGTGGGTGGGGGTGGTGGTGGAGGTTCATTTCGTTATGCATCAGAAGGATTTCCCCGAACCTCCATTATTACCTTTAGTGTGGTACAGCAGTAACACTTGTACTCTCGACAGAGTTCTCACTCACACGTCGCAGGCGGGCACACACACGTACACGAGAGCACTCTGTGGGTGTGTGTCTGTCTATATGTCTGTCCGTGTGTGTCTCACTGTCTGTCTGTCTGTCTGTCTGTCTGTCTCTCTCTCTCTCTCTCTCTCTCTCTCTCTCTCTCTCTCTCTCCCTCGATCATGCACATGAGAGTGTACACACACACACACACACACACACACACAACGCGCGCGCGCCCGCACATACAGCACCACACGCGCGCGCGCAGCACTGGCCGCACACACGCACGCACACACACACACACACATGCACATTACCACCACCACCACCACCGCCGCCGCCACCATCACCACCAAGATTCGCCGGAGAGTTATCTTAGGAAAGGAATGGTTAGACAATGTTACACCGAATTTCCTTTCGTGGAGGATGCTCTCGACCCACCACCACCCTCCCTCCCTCACGACCCCCCCCCCCCCCCCCCCCCCTCCTTCCTTTCGTTTAGAATGAATGACCTTAGGACTGTATCATATTGGGAGAGTCTATATGCCAGTCAGATGATTATTGTGGGGCAAACTGGAATTAGTCACTGAACAGATATTTAGCTGGTTCCTTTTTTTTTTTTTTTTTTTTGCGTTATTGCATCTATATCTGATATATGGAATTTTGTTTTTTGTTTGAATGATGCGAAGAACATGCGTCCATTTATTATTTTTTTTTTACATTTTAAGTTTTTTTTTTTTTTTTTTTTTACATTTTAACACACAAGAATCATTAGAGCGCAAAGCTTGTACATGCGCACGCGCAAACACACACACACACACACACACACTTAACACACACACACACACACACACACCACACACACATATCCAGACTATTTTCATTCGGCTTATTAGTTTCTTTCTGCTGAGCACAGAAATTATGGCGAAGCTTCGATTTCTGTTTGTGTTTCCTCAGCATTATTTGCTACGTGTAGAGGGGCAAATGACCCCAAACAAAGCGAGTGATTTGGTCAAGGTCATCAGGGGGGTAGCTGTTATTTCTATTTCTTCCCTCCTGTCCAATTAACGCTAGGCCCAGATAATGCTACAATAGATTATGCTACTGATTAATGTAAAGCAAAGAAAAAGGGATGGACATAATTAGAAAAGATTTTCGTTTTGACCCCTGCCTCATACAGACGGTTTTTGTGTGTGTGTGTGTGTGTGTGTGTGTGTGTGTGTGTGTGTATGGGTGTGTGTGTGTGTGTGTGTGTGAGAGAGAGAGAGAGAGAGAGAGAGAGAGAGAGAGAGAGAGAGAGAGAGTTGAAATGGATTTGAAAAGGTAAGAACCTGAATTCGAACTTAACATGTTTACACTTCGTCTTAGTTCTTCATTTTGTCTCTTGATATCGATGAAGGTTGATATGTATCTATCAGGCTTAGTGTTTCGCTGAATTCTGTAACGTTCCTCTCGTTTGGTGTCAACAGCTGGAATACCTTTGCTGATGGTGGATTAGGTATCTAGTGTTTTGGGCTGGGACAATCACACACTCAAACACGCGCGCGCGCGCGCACGCGCACGCACGCATACACGCACACAAGGCACGCACGCACACCCACACACACATACCACACCACACGCGTGCGCGCACGCACACACACACACACACACACACACACAACACACACACACACCACACACACACACACACACACACATACACACCACACCCACACACACACACACACACACACACACACACACACACACACACACCCAAAACCAAAAACGAGCAAGTGTACATGCATACAGCCTTCTCTCCATCGTCATGTCGGTCAACATCGTCATCATCATGGTCGCGTACGCTTCGTCTTCACTATTGTTAAAGTAGTAGTATCATGCGACTCCAACGTGGGATAAACCACCTGTTTAATGCGTACTTTTTTAATTTTACCGCGGTGAAATACAGATCAAGAGCGATTCGACATTCCGTTTGTCTGTCTGTCATTCTGTATGTCTGTCTGTCTGTCTGTCTCCTCTTCTCTCTCTCTCTCTCTCTCTCTCTCTTCTCTCTCTCTCTCTCTCAGTCTTCGTCTGCGTGTCTCCCTCTGGTCTTTGTTTTCTCCTCCTGGTCTCTCTCTTCTCTCTCCCTTGTCGTCTCATCTCTCTTAACTCTCTCTCTCTCTCTCCTCTCTCTGTCTTTTGCTGTCTCTCTGCCTCTCTCTCTTCTCTTCTGTCTCTCTCTCTCTCTCTCCTCTCTCTCTACTCTCTCTCTCATCTCTCTACTCTGTGTCCTTTGTCTTGCTCTCTCTTCTCTTTTGTCTCTCTCAGGTGTCTGAGTGTCTTCTCTGTTCTCTCTCTCTCTCTACCTTCTCTTCGTCTTGTACTCCTCTCTCTATTGGGCTCAGTGTCCGCCTTTGTCTGCTCTCTCTCTCTCTCTCTCAGTGTCTGCCTTTGACTTCTCTCTCGCTATCTCTCTCTCTCTCTCTCTCTCTCTTCGTCTCCTCTCTCTCTCTCTCTCTCTCCTTTCCCTCTCTCTCTTTCTCTCTCTCTCTCCCGTCTTTGCTGTCTCTCTCTCAGTCTCCTCTCTCACGGTGTTCTCTCTCTCTCTCTCTTGTCTTTGTCTGCTCTCTCTCTTTGTCTCTCATGTCTGCCTTTGTTCTCTCTCTCATCTCTCTCGTCCTCTCTCTCTCTCTCACCGTGAACTTAAGGATACGTTTCATTGGGACCCTCACTCTGCGTGCATTTTGATCGATTTTTTTTACGTCCAAGTCAGCCAGTGGAGGAATCGATCAGACAGTGTTGGTGTGTGTGTGTGTGTGTGTGTGGGAGTGTGCGTGTGTGTGTGTGGTGTGTGTGTTTGTGTGTGTGTGTGTGGGTGTGTTGTGTGTGAGTTTGCGTGTGGTGTAGTGTGGTGTGGTGTGTGTGGGGGTGTGGGGGTGTGTGTGTGCGCGCGCGATGCCGCGATTGCGCGCGCGGTTACAAGGCGACACTCGACGCGTTATCACGTGGCATGCAGCCCGGCTCGTCGAGACCTGGTACTTGGATATAAAAACGTGCGCTTGATAGATCAGCTCTCATGGAAGATATTCGACCGATGTTCTGACAGACAAGCAGTCAATGGCCCAGCAAATGTTTGTCACGTTTAGCGCGTGGAGGGGTGGTGGGTGTGTGGGTGGGCATTTATTCAGCTCATCTCCCATCTCTCTATCCGTTCGTTTTGCTGCTGCTCCTTGTTGATGTTGCTCAAGGGACATCGTGGGGCACAATGGAATAAGTCGTGGGACAGGGGTTCGGTGGGTATGGTGGTGGTGTGGGTACCGGTAGGGGGTGGGTGGGTGACCTTCAATGAAGACCTTCATGCCTTGGGTACGGATTGGCAGCTCTCAAGGTTCTCATGAGTTTGGCTGACCCCAGTGGACCAAAAGAAGTGATCCCAATGAGAATTGATGATCGGCGTACGCACTGCGGGCCACACATGGGGTTTGGGGTTAGGGCACGCCCTCACAACATTGCCCGCACGCACGCGTGCACGCGACACGCGCGCGCGGCGCGCGCGCGCGCACATAAAGCACCACACACACACACATTATGCACACACACGCACTCTCTCTCTCTTCTCTCCTCTCTCCTCTCTCTCTCTCTCTCTCTTTAACACAGACATCTCTCTCTCTCACACACACACACACACACACACACACACACACACACAAAACACACACAACACACACTCATGCAAACACACACATCATGACAGAGAGAGAGAGATCGAGAGAGAGAAGAGAGACAGGAGAGCAGGAGAGACTAGAGACAGAGACAGACAAAACACGACATAGAGAACAGCGCGAGAGAAACACACGCA
>JADBJO010005415.1:75000-90000 GCA_016801955.1 Conus betulinus
GGCCCTCAAGGTACAGGCCAGGTGATTCCTAAAGAGACAGACTGAAGTCCAGGGAATGGGGCTATTTGGGGTCTTCCAGCTTGCTGCAAAGACAGGGTCACGGGTCAGTGCCAAGGCCTGAAATGTGACGTCAGCTGAGAGGAAGGTCGTGTATTTGAAGATTGTTTTGTGATTTCATGGGTTGAAATCCCTCCCATCCCCCATCCCCCACCCCCCACCCCCAAACAAGGGATATACCTGGTGGGGGGGGGGGGGAATTGATTGTTCTTATGATCAATGATTGTCAGTTTAAGATGAAACGCTGGCTCAAATGTATGGTAGGCCTCACAACACTTGCATGGATGATAACAGTGTTTTAGTGCAAAATCCTAATGATGGCGTGTGATCTGTGAGACCTCAGGTCCCATATTCTCTACTCCACTCAAAGCTGCACCTGGTTTTTGTCAGAAGATCAGCTATTCCCCAAACATATTCACTGCACAGTCCATCCCTTGACCAATACCGTACCTGACTCTGAGACAGATCCATGTCTGCTTCTTTTTACCATTACATCACGATCCACATGACCCTTACAGAACAGGGAGTACTTTACAATGGGAACGAAGAAATGCTCTCTGTGTGTGTGTCTGTCTGTGTGTCCGTCCGTGGTCAAAATGTGTTCCACCCGCTCCAGACAAAACTTCTGGTCCGATCTTTCTGAACATTTGTAGGTATGTTCATTTATGGGTCACGGATGATGCCCGATGTTTTATTTTACCAGAATAGCTATTATCAATGGCTATAAATGATAATTGAAAAAATCAAGTTCGGTAAGGGAAATAACCACCGCGCTGTGGAGTTTGTTCTTCCACTAACTGGAAATTGTCTCCTCTGTCTGTCACTGTACTGCGGGGTACGTTTATAAGCTTTGCATCTTGTTTTTTCTATCGTCTGCATGACATTTTTACTCCCAAATCCTTGTGCTCTACCTATAGGATAGAAACACACGATGTCCACATGCCATGCGTCATTCCGCTACTCGTGCTAACGTAAGGCAGAAACTGTACTGTCGTCTACATACTAACCTCGCATTCTCTAGGGCCCTACTCTATAATCTTCATAGAGCCCAGAGCTCCGGTGTGCAGGCCCGCCGAATCCTCCATAGCTTAATTAAGTACACGGCTCTTCGCATTCCATGCATATTTCCCTTTCTTACTAACACAGCCACGTTTGTGTACGTGTGTGTCGTGTGGTGTGTGTCGTGTGTGTGTGTGTGGTCGTGTGTAGTGTGATAGTGGTTTCAGACATGACAGACAGAGAAGAAGACGAAAGAGGAGAGATGAGAGAGAGTTGATTTGAAGTTGATGACAGCGGACGCAAACGAAATACTCAAATCCATAGGGGACACACACACGGTACACACACACACAGACACAGGAACACCCACCACACGCACACAGCACAGGACAGATGGACACAGCACCAGAGAACAAGAACGTATGCCAGACAACGGGGTCACAACACACACACTTCGACGACACGAAGCCACACAACACAGTGACACCACACACCACACACACCACCGGACAGCATAGCACCCCACCGCACACACACAACACACACACACACACACACACACACACACACACACCTACTACACACACACTGCACACACCTATACACACACCTCACTCACGTCTCCTCTCTCTCCTCACGTCACAGCGCCCGCACGCACACTCACGCGCCACACGACGCGCATCGACACACCCCCACACTACACACACACGACGACACACGCACTTCACACACACAAACACACAAACATCCACACACACGCGCGCAAGCAATATACGCGCGCGCTCGCGGACTCTCTCTAAACAATCACACACACACCACGCACACTCACACCCCACACTCCATGAACAAACAACACAACGCAGCACTAACACTCAATCGCGCACCACCACCACTACCAACCACACAACATCACCACCACCACCACCACCACCCACACCAAGCCTCACTCACGCCCACCGCATCCCCCCTTCCTCACCTCCCCTTATCCCTCCTGATCCACCCGACCCACCCATCCCTCCCCCTCCCTGGCCCTCACCCCCCCCCCCCCCCCCCCCTTTTCACTCCCTCCTCACTAAATTCCCCCCAATCCCCCCAAGATGTGTTTTGTGTGGTTGTGTGTAGCTTGGCTGTCCTGTCAAATAGTGGACTTGAGGTCATCTCGTAGCAGTGAGAGAAGACCCTTTTCCTCCACTTTCGATTGTGGCGTTTTCGTTTCTTCTGTCTTTCAATGTTCTTTTCTTTCTTTCTTTCTTTCTTCGTGTCCTTTGTTCTTTGGTTACTTTCTTTTTCTTTTTTTTCTTTCTTCTTTTCTTCTGCTTTCTTTCCTTTCTCCTTTCTTTCCTTCTTTTTTCTTTCTTTCTTTTCTTTCTTTCAGTCTGTCTGTCCTGTCCTTCTTCTTTAGTTTCTTTCATCCTTCTTTGTTTGTTTTTTTCTTCTTCTCTTTCTTTTTCTTCTCTTCATTCGGTCCTTTCGATCTTTTCTTCGTGTCTTTCCTTTCTTCTTTCTAAAAAAATTCTTTCTCTTGGTTTCCTTCCTTCCTCCGTCGCTCCTTTCCTTCCTTCCTTCCTTCCTTTCCTTCCTTTCTTTCTCTTCCTTCCTTCTTCCTTTCTTTCCTTTTCTTTGCCTGTCTTTTCACCTTCTCTTTCTTTCTCTTTTCTTTTCGTTCTTTTCTTTCTGGTCTTATCTCTTTCTTTTCTTTTGTTCTTGTTCTCTTTTTTTTTTTTTTTTTTTCTTTTTTTCTTTTTTTTTTTTTCATTTATTTTTCGCTTTTGCTTTTTTCCTTTTTCCTGGTTGGGGGGGGGGGGGTAATCCCTTTCTCTTTCTTTCCCTTCTTCTTTTCTTTTCTTTCCCTTTCTTTCTTTTCTTCTTTCATTTTGTCTTTCGTGCGTGCGTTCTTCTTTTCGTGCGTTCTTTCCTCTCTTTGTTCGTGCGTTCTTTCTTACCCTTGCTTTCTCGTTTCTTCTCTTTCCTTTCCCTTCCTTTTCCTTCCCTTTTTTCTTTTTCTTCTTTCTTCTTTCCCCTTTCTTTCTTTCGTTTCTTTCTTTCTTTCTTCTTTTCGCTTTCCCTTCCTTCCTTCTCCCTGCTTCCATTCTTTCTCTTTCTTTCTCTTCTTTCTCCCCTTTCCTCTTCTTCTTCTTTCTCCCCTCCCCTTTTTCTTCGCGTTCTTTCTCCCTTTTCTCTTTTTCTTCTTCGTCTTTTCTTTCTCTCTTCTTTCTTTCCCTGCTTTCGTTCTTTCCCTGATTCCTTCCTTGTTGCTTTCTCGTTCTTCTTTTTCTCCCCTTCTTTCTTTCTTCTTCCTTCTTTTCTCTTTGTCTTTCCTGTCTTCCCTTTCCTTTTCCTACTAACATTCTGTGGTTTTCTATTTTAATATTACTTTCCTCAATGTGGTGTGTGTGTGGTGTGTGTGTGTGATGTGAAAGTGTGTAGTGTGACCTGTGTGTGTGTGTGTGTGTGTGTTGTTGTTGTTGTGTTTAGTTGATTGGTGCTGTGTTTTGTTGTTGGGTGTTCTGTGCTACTGGCTTCTCGCCTGGGCTGCTTCGTGCTTCTGTTGTTCTTTTGCCTACTGTTTTGTTAATTAGTTTGTTTGGGTGGTGGGTCCCCTAGAATGTGTTTGGTTTTGTTGTTGTTGATGCTGTTGTTTTTTTTTTTTTTTTTTTTGCTTTCTCTCTGTTTATTATGCTTATACTATGAAAGCGCCGCGCCGCGCGAGCGCGCGCCGTCGTTTGCTGTGTTTGTGCTGTGTGGTGGCGCCTGCGCGCGCGTGCGTGCGTCGATGCTGAGTGCGTGCGTGTGTCGTGCTAGCCAAAGTGTGCATAGCTGAGCATGTGCGTGTATTTGTTTTATTTGTGTGTGTTTTTTTGTAGTGTGTGTGTGTGTGTGTTGTGTCGTAGCACCGGTGTGTGTGGGATGTGTGTCTGTCTGTCTGTGCAGTTGTATAGGTTTGTTGATGTGTGTGTGTGTGTCGTGTGTGAGCGGCGTGAGTGACGTTGCGTGCGTGCGTGCTGTCGTGTGTGTGTGGTGTTGTTGTAGATGTCGTATGTGTACTGCTGTGTTGTGCGGTCGAATGCTATGTGTACCTGTTGATGTGTTTTTGTGTGCAGTGGTGTGTGTGGTGTGTACATGGTGTGTAATGTGTGTGTGTGTGTGTGACGGTGTGTGTGGATGTGCTGTGTGCTTTGGGCGTATCTGTGAGGTGTGTGTGCCTGTAGTGTGTAGCTGTGTGTGATGTGTGCTGGTGTGTGTCGTGTGGTGAGACGAAGGATAGAGGAAGAGATGAGAGCACACGAAGTGAGATGACGAGAGAGGCCTGAGAGCGAGAGACTGGCTTCTACGAGAGGAAAGATTGAGGTTGCAGAGCATGACCCCCTTCTTGAGAGAGTCCCCTTCGCTGCGTGTATGCGAGCATCGTGTTTTTGAGTGTGTGTCTGCTGCGCGGCTCTTGTTATGTTGTTGTGACGTTGCTGATTATCGACGATTGCTGGTGCTCTTGTTCTCAGTTAGGTGAATAGTCGTTTGCGATTGCTGTGTAAGCCTTACAAAGTGAGCGTTCGGGCGGGAGCAGCGAGACCGCGCGTGAATGCTATATTTTGTGATGAGAACAAACGCGCAAGACTGGGATTGTGTGCGTCTGTCTCTGTGTATTAGACGGTGTGAAAATTGCTTTATAATGTTGTGTATCATGTTTGTCAGGGTGTGTGTGTCGCTATGTGGGTGGTATGTGTTTGTGTGGATAGTGTGTGTGGTGGGAGAGAACATGAGTGTGTGAATGTGTGTCTGTGTAATCTGTGCTGTCTGTGTCTATGCTGTGTGTGTCTGGTATGTTGTATAGTGTGGTGTATCTCTGGTGGTGGTGAGTAAGTGAATGAGGAGAGAGACAGAGACAGCGACTGAGTGAGATGAAAGAGCGAAAGATATGAATTGAGGAGAACCAAGAGAGAGAAAAGAGAGCTGACGAGAGAGATAAGGAGTGTGTTTGCCATGACTGGGTGCGTGCGCACGCGACGATCTCATGTATATGTGGTATGTGCTGTGTAGGTGGTGTGTGTGTGTGTGTGTGTGATGTGTTGGTGTGTGTGTGTATGAGTGTGTATGGGTAGTGCGTGACAGTGAATATGTGAGAATAGTGTGGTGTGTTTGTTTGTGTCGGATGCTGTGGTGGTGCTGTGTGCTGCCATGTGTGTGTGTGGTTGTGTAGTGTGTGTGGTGTGTGTGTAGTGATAGCGTTAAATATTCAAATGCGTGTGATGGGTGTGTCGTTAGCGCCGGTATCATGAAGCAGTAGAGTTCTGTGTGTGGGTGTGGCATAGCGGTTATCGATGGCATGAGAGTTCAGGGCGGAATGTGAAACGGGGAGGGGGGGGGGAGTGTACGTGGGGGACGTGCGGGGTGTTATGCTGGGCCCCAAGGGAACGAGGGGGTCAGGAGGGGGGGGGGTAAAGAGAAGAAGAGGTATGGCCCGATGTTTACAGGACCGTGATGATGAACATGTTTGTGTGTAGTAGATGTTATGGCGATGCCTGTGTCCGTCCATCTGCGATGTCTCGTGTACGCGGTGCTGCCGATTCTCATTCTCCACATTTGAAAGTCTTCCTCGATGGACACTGAATGTGAATGGTGCCTGGTTGCGCGGGGTTGACAATAGAGAGAAGAGAGGAGTGGGAGCTGGTGTTGAAGGGATATGCGACCCTGCTGAGGATAACACCACAGATATTTTTTTTTTTCCAAAAAAAAAAAAAAAAAAGGGGTAATCGGGGGGTTAGCGGGGGACGGATGATGGGAGGACGGAGGCGCAGGGGCGTTGAAAGGAAGGCTCTTTCCCTTTTTTTTTCTTTTCTTTCTCTTTCTTTTTTTTTTTTTTTTTTTTTTTTTTTAATTTTTTTTTTTAACATCTAAAAACCAGATCTTGCAGCAAAGCAGCCACCTTATAGGAGCTGTGGTGAAGAGTTCTTCTGCGCACGCACTCGCGCGCCCCTGTGTGTCTGTTTGTGTCGTAGTGCCTAGTGTGTCGCTGTGGACCGGGTGATGTGTGGCTAGCTGGTCTGTGTGCATGGTGTAGGTGTGCTGTTGGTTGCATGTGATCCTGTGATGTGGTGTGTGGGTTCTATGTGTGTGCTGTGTGGTATGAGTCTTGTCAAGAGTAGGTGTTGCTAGTGATGTTTGTGTGCTATGTCTGCGTGTGTGTTTGTGTGTAGTGTATGTGTGTGTGTAATGGAGTTTGTGGCAATGTAGTGGGTGGTGCTGTGCCCTGTGTGTAGTGGTGGTGATGTGTGTGTGTGTGTGTGTGTGTGTGTGTGTAGTGCCGTGTGTGTTGTTGCTTTTTTCTTCTTTTTTATGTTATGTTTATGCTGTGATGTGTGTGTTGTGTGTGTGGCGTGTGATTGTGTGTGCTGGTCGTGTGTGTGTGTGCTGTGTGTAGCGAGGGAGGAGTGAGAGAGAAGGGGAGAGAGAGGAGAACTGACCGAGAGGGAGAGAGAGAGGGAGAGGGGCGAGGTGATGAGAGAGAGATGGAACAGGAGTGAGAGTGGGAGGGAGGACGGAGAGACGAGAGAGGGAGAGCCGAATCAGACATAGATGGGGGAGCAACGAAGAGAAAGAAGGCGATAAGGGAAGGGGATTAGAGGAAAGGGTAAAGAGTGGGGGAGAGGAGGAGAGCCGGAGGGGGAAGAGGAGTACGGGATAGGAGGGAGGGAGGAGGAGAGAGAGAGAGCGGGGGGGAGGGGGGGGCGCCGTTAGCCGTCGTTAGGGGCGAGTTAGTAGGGCTGTACTTGTTAAAGAAATAATCATATAAAGGGTACTAAATGGGGCTAATTAGAAGGTAGGTGCGTAGTTAGTACGGTAAGTAACTGTGTGTGTCTGAGAGAGAGAGAAGAGAGAGGACGATGACGAGAGGAGAGCGAAGAGACGAGAGGAGAGAAGAGAGAGAGAGAGGAGATGCAGATGAGAATAGAAAGAGGCGAGAGCAAGCAGAGGAGAGAAGAAGAGGGAGAGGAGAGCAGAAGAGGAGTGACTGAGGAGAGAGGGAAGAAAGAGGGAAGAAAGAAAGTGGGGAGATGCACGAGAAGGATGGAGAAGAGAGGAGAGAGAGCATGGAGAGAGTGAGGAGAGAGAGAGGAGAAAGGATAGGACGAGGAGAGAGAGAATGGACGAAGGAGAGAGAGGAGAGAAAGAATGAGGATGAGAGAAGGGATCGAGGAGAGACGTGAGAGAAGACGATCCCGATCCCCGACCGAACAGAGAGAGAGACGAGAGAGAAGGGAAGAAGACCCCAAGACCCGAAGACGTGAGAGAATCGCGACAAGATCGAGAGATGCCGTTTGATTTCTATACAGATGGAGAGAGAGAGAAAAGAAAAGTGAAGAGAGATGAGAGAGACAGAGCCCGATGAGACGAGAGGATTCGGAGGGATGTGGAGGGAGAGAGGAAGAGGAGAGAGAGACCAGAATTTGAATGAGAGAGAGAAGAGAGAGAGAGAGAGCAGAGAAGAAGAGGAGAAGAGCAGAGCGATGAGCGAGTGCGAAGAGAGGCGAGAAAAGAAGCAAAAAGAGAGAGACGAGACGACGCGTACTCATCCAGTGCAGAAGAGTGAGAGACGAGAGAAAACCGAGCATGCAGAGAGAAGAAGAGGGGGGGTGAGCGCGGCGAGCGCGACGATGGGGGATGAGAGACCGGGAAGAAAGGAGGGAGCGTCTGAGTTGAAATTGCGGATTTTCTAGTGTTAAATGCTTCTTTTTTTGTCAAGCAGCAGGACAAACAATGTTCGACTGCACGAGTGCCTGCCCTTGTGTGGCGTTTGTGAGTGCAAGGCGGAATGTGAAGCAGCAGTATGTGCGATCAATATGTGTGGGCTTTTAGCGCCCAGTGTGTACACGGGGCGGATGGTGCGAACCGTTCCGTGTGTCAGCGTGTCCTGTGTGGTGTGTGTGTGTGTAGGGTGTGTGTGGTGTTCGTAGTGTGTGTGTGTGTGTGTGTGTGTGTGTGAGGAGATGCATGTGTGTACATATCTCAATGCATTTGTTACCTTTCACAATACCCACACAACTACGCAAAGAGAGAGAGAGAGGAGAGAGAGAGGAGAGGAGAGGAGAGAGAGGGAGAGGAGAGGGAGAGAGAGAGAGAGAGGGCAGTCAGACAGAAAGAGGGAGGGAGGGTGACAAAGACAGAGCGACAGACACAGACAGACAGACAGAGCGACAGAAATATCAGACCACAACACACACAACACACACACACACACACACACACACACCACAAATACATTTTTACATGATCTTTATTTCTAGAGCCAAACAACAAAAAAAAAAAAAAAAAAGGGAGGGGGGAAAAAAGAACAACCTTAACAGATTCATGACCCATCGCACACACGAGACCTATATACATACACACAGATACACCGCCTAACAAAAGCATTGCACGACAGAACACAATATTGAAATCCAATGGTAGACAATGAGAGGTTGATCCTATTGTAAGTTATGCCAGGGGAGATAAATTGTCCCACAAATATATACATACACTCACACTGGTCGGAGAGACACAGATGATTCATCATTCATTATTAATGTTATAAGTAGCATCTGTATACATATGTTGTTTTTTTTCATTTTTTTTCTTTTCATTGTTCATGTGTGAGAGAGAGAGAGAGAGAGAGAGAGAGAGAGGAGAGAGAGAGAGAGAGAGAGAGAGAGATTTATACAGGTTCTTTTGTTTTATCTACTTTCGATCACAGAATACTTTTTGATGATTTGATAAGCATTTTTCTCCTTAGAATCATTTCAAATGCCAACACCACCCTCTGCCCCTTCCCCACTTCTACATGTCGGTCCGACCTGTCCCAGTCCAAGCACCATGAAATCTGAGCGCTCTCCGCCATGACAGGTAGCCACTACGTCACCCGCCAAAGAAGACCCCGCCTCGTCAGTCAAGTCAGTGTCGTTGTCCTTTCCACAATACCAACTTGCTGGAGGGAGTGAAAGGTATGGAGTAAAGTCTTATGTGGAGAAAAACAAAACATACTAACACCTAGAAATTTGGCAATTTGTACTTGCTATCATTTTATGACTGTGGAACGGACATTCTATCAACAGAATCTTTCAGATTTGAATCTAATCAACGGCCATTTTGCACCGAAGTTGAGCAGATAAGGGATTGCTTGCTCCTCATTTTCGTTAGTTGTCCTGAGTGTTCTTTATCTAACCTGAAGAAGAAGACCTAAGAGGTCGAAACGCGGCGGCGTGTTTTTGTCTTGTCATTTGTTTGTCCATGTTACCTGGCCGAGCTGTTTCAAATTCCTTTTCAAAATTTGTTTTCAATTTTCAGCCGGCAGTCAACTAACTTTGCAACTCTCTCTCTTTCTTTTTTCTTTATTATTTTCTTTTTTTGAACCACGTTCGTTCTAGCAGAACGGCTACGTTCTCGAACGTTTTTCCCCGTCTCTTTACAGCAGGTCTCGTTCAACCCGAGCCACATTCCCCTACCTGTTAAACTACATGTGCCGTTCAACCAAGCTTATGATTCCCTTCATTGTAACTGCACGTCTAGCTCAGCTGGGACTCCCGCCACCTACCTTCAGTTACCAATTTTGTTCAGACACAACTACTCTTCCCTTCATCTTTTTACTATTCCCTACTTTTTACACGTACCGCCAAGGCCTATGGTTCCCTTCATTGTAACTGCACACGCCTACTTCAGACAGAACTGCCTCTAACTTTCCCTCTCGGCTTTACTGCAGCATGTCTACGCCTGTCTTGCGCTGAAGTGATTGAAGATTGAGAGATTGCTCGTTCCTCTTCGTTGTCCCGAGTGTTTTGTATCTTGCTCGAAGAAGAAGATCTAAGAGGTCGAAACGCGTCGTGTTTTGTCTTGTGATTCGTTTGTCTTTTTTTTTTTTTTTTTTTCGGTTCGCTGACATTTATTTAAGAATAGTTTATATTTCCGCCTGCAGTCGTCTCACTCAGCAACTAGAAGTAGCATGTCTAGTTGTGTCTGCATTTCCTTCCTCCTACACTTTGCCACAGGTCTAGTTGGGCGTGTACTACTTACTCCCCACACTTCACTCTATGTCTAGTTCAGCCAGAAAGTTGAACTCTTCTTCCTTGGGCCATTTTTTTTTTTTTCAGGAAATTTTCAACAGGCAGCCAAACTTGTTTCCTTATGTTGTTGTTCTTCACCTCCTTTCTTTATTCCATCTGTTGTTCTACATTAGAGGGGGGGGGGGAATGTGGTGGGGGGGGGGGGGTGGGGGGGGGGGGGGGGGGAGGAGGGGGGCGTTGGAAACATCAACTGGTCCCTTGCTATACTGAAAAAAAAACCCAAAGCAACGAGAGGAGGGGGGCAAGGCTGGGGGAAGGAGGGGGTAGGAGGAGGTAAAGTGAGGGGCGTGGTGTGGAAGAATGAGGGATAATCCATACATAGTTATAGCCCTTGTTAAGGGATGTGAGGATTTTTTTTTTTTTAAAGAAAAAGAAAAAAAAAAAGAGTTAGAGCATGCAAACAAAATCAGTTGCTGAAAGCATTCATCCCCCCCCCCCCCCCCCCACCACCCCCACTCAATCTAAGTTGGACATGAACTCACTAAAAGAAGGAGGGGGGGGGGGGGGGGGGGGGGGGGGAGGGGGGGGGGGGGGGGGGGGGGGGGGGGCGGGGGGCGGGGGGGGGGGGGGGGGGGGGGGGGGGGAGGGGGGGGGGGGGGGGGGGGGGGGGGGGGGGGGGGTAAGGAAAGGTAAGAGCATGTACGAGAAGTTAGAGAAATATAACGAAAGGTAAGTAAAAGTTATAATAATAATAATAAAAGAAAGAAAGAAAGAAAATGCTCAAGCAGCACAAACACAGGATAAGGTTGGTGGTTGGGGAAAAGACGAAAAGACGAAAAAAAACAAGAAGAAAGTCTACGAAAGTAGTACAACATACTATAAAGTAGTAGCAGAGGTTGAACGTGCCACTGACCTACAGCAAAATGACAGATAATGACCACTCCCTGCACGCGCGGGACATGTCTCCTATTGCCTTTTGGACGGGCACTTCGACTCCGTGTTAATTTCCTTTGTATGGGCATCCCCTTTTCGTCAAAAGTTTATTAACACAAGTGTGGATCTCATTTAGGACAATTTGAAAGAACTGATTCATCAAGTGATTGATAGCAAGATAAAAAAAAAAGTGGTTGGCTGAAACATTCAATATCTTCACGCCTGTGACGTAAGTATACCTTCATGTGCGTACACACACACACACACACACACACACACACACACACACACACACACACACGCCTGCACGAGCACTTACACACCAGCATGCTAGCGCACGCTAACCAACTCACGCATACAAGAGTACGCACACATGCGCACACGTGTGCGCACAAGGCAGACAGACCAGACAATCGGGGGAAATCGGAACATCATCTATTCACACAAAAGGAACTTGAGAACATTGAGAAAAAAAAATAAATAAAATAAAAAAAAACTTTCTTCATAAAATAAAGCTGATCTGCTCGTGATCTCAATGCGCCAATACCGATGTCCTGAAACGAGTCACTGAAAGTATGAATGTCACATCACATAACAGAAATACAAAATTGTTGTGTTTTTTGTTCAAAACTCTGGATTAAACTTAAGCAGAGACATTTTTTGAATGGCAATAGCAAAATCAAAACATACTGAATAGGAAATGTAAGCATGGGGCGAGAAAGAAGACCAATGAAGAAAGAAGAATAAGAGAACACACACACACACACACACACACACACACACACACACACACACACACACACACACACGGTGAGAGAGAGAGAGACAGAGACATAAAGACAACAGACAAACAGAAGACACAGAAAAAAGAGTGTGAAAGAGAGAAGCAGAAGACGAAAGAGACAATCAGACCCCGAACAGAACATAGAGACACAAAGAATACAGAGAGAGAGAGAGAGAGAGAGAGATAGAGAGAGAAAAACGAGAGAGAGAGAGAGAGAGAGAGAGAGAGGAGAGGGAGAGAGAGAGATGAGAGAGAGAGGATTGCACGTGAATGAAACCAAAACCACCACTGCCAAAATTGTCACAGTTGTCATTTTCCTCACAAAAGAAAAGAGAAAAACAAACTGCATCATACGTAACCAAAAAAAAAAAAACCCAGTCCCTTCCAACGTTTGGCACAGTCAGTCAGCCATAAAAAATAACATCGATCCATGTTTTGTGGGTTAAAAAAAAAAACTCATAAAAAACACATGCTCGACATAAACAGCCATATAAAAAAGCAACATCCAAATGTGGTCATTCGTTAACAAAAATGTATCGTGTGGCAAAAAAACAACGCATTTTCTTCGAGTTTGACTTGATTCCACCACACGCGAAAGACGAATAAAGGAGGATAGAAAGACTGGAGAAGACTGGGGGGGAGGGTGGGGGGCGGGGGTGGGAGTGGGGTGGGGGGGGGGGGGGGGCGGGGGGAGGGGGGGGGGGGGGGGAGGTGGATGAGTTCGAGAAAAATGGTCAGCATATTGATGACCACCTTTCTTTCCTTCCACGAACAGAAGAGACACGAACAGAACAAACAAAAAAAAGGAAGAGAACTCCCACTGAGAATTACTTCCCATGGGAAGAATACATCAGAGCTGTTGTTGTTGTATAAGGGGGAGAGAATTCTCACTGAGAATTACCTGCCATGGGAGTACTCTCAGAGCTGTGTGGACACACACACACACACACACATAGAGAGAGAGAGACAGACGGACAGACAGAACAGACAGACATAGAGAGGGTGGAGAGAGAGCGAGGAGGAAAAGGCAATTCTGACCGAGAGATCGCACTTAGTACTACCAAGACCTGGCAACGACAATCCGCCACATCAAACAAAAAGCAAGCAAGCTTTCCAAACAAGACAGACACAGTCCCGTTCGTTAAGGACCATTCAAGGACATGGTTTTACACAGTCATCATAATCATAATTAATAATTATAGCGCAGGGTTCCAAAGAACTCCCAAGTCCACAGGACCAGAACCGATATCATATAATTATTCCAGCTACAGGAATATTCCTAGGTTATACTACAGTGAAACACCACAATAGCACGCGCACGCGCACGCGCACGCAGCTTCCTCTCTTTCTCCACCCTGGAATGTCGTTGTGGAACACACACACACACACACACACACACACACACACACACACACACACACACACACACACACACGAACGCACTGACTACCGCAAACAGTTCAACTTCAATTCATGTCTCTCTCAAGTCGAGTGCCATATGATGGGAGAGATAACGAGGACAACGAGAAAGTAGACAAGATGGAGGGTGAGGGATGGGGTTAGGAAGGGGGGTAAGAGGGGGGGGGGGGGGGGGGGGAGGGCGAAAGGGGAAGGGCAGGGGGGGGGGGGGGGGGGGCGGGGGGATGAAAGATGATGGGGGAAAGAACACTATCCAAACACAATAATCTTCGACGAGATCGAGACCGCGTTCAGTCTCGAGATCAGAGTTGAGTAAAAATATACAAAGGGAGAGAATAGTTTCCAACTGATCAAAATAATCACATAAAAACCGATGCAGCTTTGATTGAGAGTAAGAATGATGACGGTAAGTTGACGCTTGTAAAACAAAAATAAACAAACAAACAAACAACGTGGTGTATGCATGGGAGAAGCGTCGCAGCGTACTAGGTCGTAATGACCTACGCCCAGAAGAAAATTAATGGCGGCATCAGCCCCTCAAGATCACGTGCAGCTCGATCAATAATTAAGCTTACACGCGGCGCTCAACAGACAACAGTCAACACGTCCACATACCCCCCCCCCCCCCCCCCCCCCCCCCCCCCCCCCCCCCCCGCCCCGTCACACTAAAAAAAAAAAAAAATTAAAAAACCGATACTCCAAAGAAAACATGATTACAACAGCTCACACCATTGACAGGAAACACAGTAGTCACAATTCACGGTTCATGCTTCATTGAGAACAGCAACAAAGCGTGAGTTTGAAGTGTCAACGAGGGTTACGATGCATAAATAACACGCGGAATTCATTGGCCAATGGCTTGAAATGAAGAAAGAAAAAAAAAGACAGAAGAAAAAAAAACAACATCACAAACGAATGTGATCAGTGATTTTTTTTTTCTTTTTCTTTTTTTTTTTTTTTTAAATGTGATGTAAATGTATTGGTGCCGTGGGTCATTTACATCATGAGACATAATATCACACAGATAAACCTCGTGACATTGAGTCCTTTCATAGAGGCTTACATTTTTATAAAAAACAGCAAACTGCGATTTCATTAAAAAAAAAAAAAAATTAGAATGTTTCTCTCTTCTTCTTTTCTTTTTCCTTTTTTTTTTTTTTTCAAAACAAGAAACATGTTTTCGACAATTTGTGTAACACCTTCCATGACTAAAAGCGAGGGGAGGGGGGTTAGGGAGGGGGTGGAGGGAGGAGGGAGGAGTGTGAGTCATTCTCACATGGCCAAGTTCACAGAACTTTCGATTTCAGAGCTATGACGTCACAGCTCCACAACATGACATGCAAGTTAGGGAACACGTCATACACGATTCTGGTCAAAGCAACATGAAAGTAATACGTCATCAAAGCTTAATTTTGTTTTTCAAAGTCAACTTTAAAACAATATCAAACAAAAAATCCATCCCCATAAATTCATGACCAATTAACTCTCCGTCAGAAACTAGTTACGAACACACACTGCAGCGCAGTTTTCATTTTCAAAAGGCTCTCCAGTTTGAGGTTTAAAAAAACAAACAACAAACAAAACTTAAACAAAACGACATCCAAAAGTCAATAAAGTAAATGTGTGTGTGTGTGTGTGTGTGTGTGTGTGTGTGTGTGTGTGTGTGTGTGTGTGTGTGTGTGTGTGAGAGAGAGAGAGAGAGAGCGAGTGATGGAGAGGAGAGAGAGGAGAGAGAGACAGAGACAGAGAGAGTGGTGTCAAAGAACAGTTTCAAAAGCA
>JADBJO010005415.1:95000-102500 GCA_016801955.1 Conus betulinus
ATCAATGATATTCTGGACTCCTACTGGTGATTAAAAAAAACGCGCGCGCGCGCGCGCGCGCGTGTGTGTGTGTGTGTGTGTGTGTGTGTGTGTGTGTGTGTGTGTGTGTGTGTGTGTGTGTGTGTGTGTGTGATTGCGCGCGCGCGCGCCTCAAAATGTTTTAATGGACCCATGAAACAACCAAAAAACGGATTAAATCATTAAGTAGAACTACGAATGCTTTCAACTTCATTCTGTTAATTGAATTCTAATCTTCACTTGCTTTACGTTTTAACTTTATCTTGATTACTCACATGGCTGCCCTAAATGATCATATGGACTCGAGAATGAGAGGGGAAAAAAAAACTGACATCAGTGAATGGAGTGCCTTCACTTGCTCTTTGATAAAGAACGTCTTTCAGGTGACTGAGAATCAATCAAATGAAACACACGTCTAGTGAAATAAACAATGATACAAAAGTGTTTAAAGTTGGAGTGCCAAACACACTACAGAATATCATCGGCAAGGACGATGGTAACAGGCAACAAAAAAAAAAAAAAAAAAGAAAAGAAAAAAAAAAGAAGAAAAAGTAGTAGGTCACAGTCAGTCATAGACACCTGAACAGAAATTAACCCAACGAAATGGAGCAGTATGTTAATTATGTAACAAGATGCTTCGAGACCTAGACACATATTAATCGTCAGTTTACCTTTCTGATTCATCTTTATAACATTCTGAGAAAACTCCTTGGCAACACACACACACACACACACACACACACACACACAAACATGTGAAGCAACTGTAAAGATGACGAGTCTTCGAGACTGTTCCACTTCCGTATTTCATTTCGGCCCACACTGGCTTTGCACGTAACAGGAAACTGCTTTCGTCATCACAAAATATGACGTAGATCAACATGACATGCACACAAGATGGCAGCGTCAAGTTCGAGCGCCATGACTCAAATGTGATGTCAAATCACACACACCCCCACCCCCCACCCCCTCATCCACAGAACAGACGAAATTTTCCAGATTGTAACCGAACCACTTATTCACAAAAAAAAAAAAAAAAAAAAAAAAAAAAGACGCAACGGATATTTCACGTTAAAACAACAGTGGTCAATATTTTGTACTTCATGAGTTCTGGGTGAAGGAGGTCCATCTGTGACGTACCTCTGATCCACAGTGACGTCACGAAAACGATGACATCATCGAGTGAACAGGTCCATTTCCCGTGGGAGAAGAGGTGAAGAAGATTCCTTGCCCATGGCCACGCGGGAAGCATGTCACAGACATCAACATTGGAGTACTGTACATCATGCGAACTGAGATGGAGGAGAAGTGTGGAACGGGGAGGGGGTGGGGGGTATTATATATACCCCTTGGAGTTACTTGTAGACAGTTGTCGCACGTTGTGGTTTCATTCACCAATGGAGGAGCAAAATGCACGGATCTTCGAGAATGAATCACACGAAGCCAGAGTAAGTGTGTTTGTATCCATGTTCTTTTCAATGAAGACATAATCATTGTCAGCATCTCTTTCCAAAGCAGAATCTTACGTCACAATAGCGAAGTTGGAGCCCTAGACGACCTACTCTCTCTCTCTCTCTCTCTCTCTACTCTCTCTCCTCTCTCTCTCTCTCTCTCTCTCTCTCTCTCCTCACACACACACACACACACACACACACACACACGTACAGCGAACGAGCAACACATCTAACGGCTATGTAAAGAAACAGAGCTCCTTACGTCATAAACCACAGTTTACAGGGGGGGGGGGGGGGGGGGGGGGGGGGAGGGGGGGGGGGGGGGGGGGGGGAGAGAAGGGAGAGAGCAGTGAGGACAGCGTTAGGGCGGGGGCGGGCGGAAAAAAGAAGACTTATCTCTTGATTCCTAGACTCCAACTGCGGGAACGCAGCAAACGGCGCGCAGCTGAGCGAGAGACGTCTCTCTCTCTCTCTCTCTCTCTCTCTCTCTCTGCGAGGAAAAGAAAAAATCCTGGGAGCCAGTTCGAGAGAATTTCCTTCCCACTGCTTCCAGCTAGCACTCCAGTAATCGTTTTATCAAAGTGTATCCCCCCCCCCCCCCCCCCCCCTGGACTCTCTCTCTCTTTCTCTCTCTCTCTCTCTAAAACAGTACTTAACATCCCTCCTTCAGAATTTCGTCTGACAATAGTTTGAACAAGAAGAAATCCAAATGAGATTCCTTCCCACATTTCTTTTTCTCAACACCATAAAACCTTCTGTCTGTCTCATCGATTGTCTGTCTGTTCCCAGATACAACTGGGAGTCCCATTACACAGAACCTGCCATCGTTTTTTTTCCTTACAATAACAAACAAACAGACAAAAACAAAAACCATTGAATCCCGCACTGTCCTAGCCATGTATACATCGCAGTTCTCCTCTTTCCACCACAACATTGTTAGGATGTGAGGAGAAAAAAAAAAAACAACCCAACCAGCCACCTGCCTGGCGATGGGTGCTCCCAACCCCTAATTCACTTTTCCCCCATCCTCTTGAGACACCAGAAGTTCTGTTTCTAAAGACACATCCTGGTTGAGAAACCAGAGGTTCTCTTTCCGAAGACACACCAGACGTGACACACCAGTGGTTCTCTTTCCAAAGACACACACAGTGGTGTGAAACCAGTTCTCTTTCCAAAGACATACACAGGTGTCACCAGAGGTTCTCCTTCCAAAGACGCACCAGAGGAGGGGGGCGTTACCAAAGTCAATCACCATCGCTTCGCAGAGGACACAAGACACGAAGACTGAAGCGTCTTCTTCTGTCTCCTCCAAAGGGGTTCCAGACAGATGGATGCCTGCCGAAGGGAGCTCCCTTTCTCTCTCTCAGCCTAGTCACACCTCCGTGGTCCACAGCTTCTTTCGGCCCTCTGGGGTCAAATCTACCAGAAGAGTACCCTCTAGTCATGCAGCGGGTCTCTCCAAGGACACCGTGTTTGGTGGTGGTGTTCATGGTGATGCCCGAGCTGGAGGTGATGTTGTTGTTGCTGTTGTTCCCGTTGTTGTTGTTGCCGCTGCTGGTGTTGTTGTTGATGGCGGCCGCGGCGGAGGAGAGACGGAGGGGCCGTGGGGGACGGGCGCCGGGGGCAGCACGGCGGGGAAGGAGAGGCTGGCGGCGTGGGTGGGGCTGAGGAGGAGGAGGCCGGGGCGGGAGGTGGGGGGCAGGGAGAGGGAGTGGTGGTGGTGGGGGGTCGGGTGGTGGAGGGGGTGTGGTGGCGGGGGCCTCCCAGGAGCCTGGGGGGCTGGTAAGGGGGCGGAGGGTAGTCGTCAAAAACACGGGGTAGCCCACGCCGGGCTGAGGGCGATGGAAGGCCGACTCCTTGACCTGGGACGCTTGGGCGCCTCCGTGAAGATGCAGCTGACGAGGGTGAGTGCCGTGGCCGTGCGCGTGGATGGGGTGCAGGTGGTGGGTCAGGTGGGGGAGGCCCGTGGACCAAGGGATGGTGGGCGCCGGCCCCGACCCCTCCTGCCCCTGGGCCCAGGAGATGGGGGTTGATGCTCTCGTAGCTCCTGCGCTCTGGGATCACCTCGTAGTAGTTCTCGGAGCTGGCCTGGCTCTGCCCGTACTCCGCTGCTCCCTGTCGCTGAGGGACGGGTTGACGTAGAAGATGTCGTCCCTGCGTCATCGTCGCTTGGGATGACGTCACACTACTCCCTTTACTGTTGGCGGCGTTTCGTCGGGCGATGAACCACAGGACGAAGAAACACGACGGCCGCAATGATAGCCACGCCCGCCACGACTCCAAGAGCTAGAGAGAGATACACGTTATTGTCCTCTTGGGGGATGGGGGAATGTACGTTCGGAAGAGCGGGTCCTCCTCGCAGTCGCCATAGTAACCAGAAATGTTGAAGGCATAGTTCAAGGTGAGTGACGTCTTTTGCCTGACACCGACTCAAAGCAAAGAACCACGTCCGCGGCCCGCTGGAACGGAAAATTCTCTCTCCAATGCACACGTAATACGATTCGTCCGAATCATTCCAGACTCGACACCCGATTGTTTTGTTTAGAGTATGCAGCGGGATGACTTGGTTGTTGTTGGAGGGCAGCACTTTCTCACGCTCCTCACAAGTCATATCTTTCTTCAACTGCTTGATCTGATCGTCGTAATAAATCAGAAGATTGGTGCAGCACTCCTTCACTGGGTACGAGATGGTGTACTGAATCTTCGCAAAGTCTCTGTGAAACGCTTTCTCGAACAAATATCCATACCAAAGTCTTTCGGTATACACTCGTCCTTTCAACACACACTGGGGACCCGAAGACTCGCCCACCGAACTGTCCGACACAGCCGACATTTTGAGCAAGCTGTGATCCCACGAAGAGAACACCATCCACATCACAAACACGCACAACATCTTCTTCGCCGCCATCGCCAACGAGCACGGAGACAGCACTCCTTTGTGCGGCGACCAGCGTTGATAGAAGAGCGAAGGTAATGGGCTTCTAAGAGCTGTGGGGCTCGCCATTTTGAAATTCTGTCGCCGCATAAACAGCTGCTGCGAAGAGAGCGAGAGACAGACTGAGTGGAGAGGCAGCAGGCAGGCAGGCAAGGCAGAGGCGAACAGCGGAGAGACAACACACACTCTCTCTCTCTCCTCTCTCCTCTACCACCCCTGGAAGACCCTCGCTACCTCTCCACACTATTAGCTCTTCCACTTCAACTCCTGTCGCAGCGACCAACTGAAAGAGGACGCCGTGGCAACCTGGCGCACAGCTCTTCCAAGCTCGGCTTTTGGCGGGGTGGGCGTGAGTGTGTGGGGGGCTAATGCGTGCGTCTGTTGTCTTGTGCGTGTGTCCGTGGCGTGCTGGGGCAACGCAGTGACTGGCTCTGGGGCGGGGTGAGGGTGGTAGAGCGTTCAGGTACAGTTTTGTGTTTTTTCTTTTTCCCCGTGGGGGTTGGAACAATAAGGGTAATATTCAAATCAAAATGTTCTCTTTACTCGCATTGTTAAAGAAAACTTATTCCCGATACTTCTATTGTGTATCTCCAGCAGCAATCGGCAAATAACACCCTAAAATATTTTTGAAATGATCGAGTTGATAACATATCCAGTTAGGAAGTATTGTCCGAAGATTCCACGACATTTCCAGGGTTTTGTGTGGGTAAAACGTTGAAAAAATACCCGATCTGGAAGGCAAACAAATTCCTGTTCAGACAAAAAAAAAAAAAAAAAATTCGGATATGGGGACAGGAAGGGAAGGGAAGGGGAGCAAAGGAAAATAGAGGTGGGGGGGGTGGGGGGGGGGGGGGGGGGGACAGTGGCGAGGGAGGGAAGGGGTGGATGGAGGCCAAAGTTGATGGTGAGGAGAGAGTATATAATAACTCACTTTCCCTGGGTCCGTCAATCTTCTGTTTTGATCTCCCCTTCACTCCCTCTCTCTCCCCCTCTAACCGCTCTCTGGGGGGGGGGTGGGGTTTGGGTGCACAGACCCCCTAGCACTCCAAGCACGTCAAAATTCTTTGTATCCCCCCGCTCCTTCTGTCTGTTTTCTGTAGCGTACCCGCCCGCCCCGTGACCCCCCACACGCCCCGTCGGTCCGGGGGGTGTCCCTCTCCCGTCTCCCTCTCCTCCTCTCTCCCTGACCCGATCAACCGGTCGAGTCGGTCCTGGTCTCCCCTCTCCTCCCTTCCTTACTCTGCTCGCTCCCCACTCTACTCTCAACCCCTCCTCTAGTTTTTCGGGCTCTCTCTCTCTCTCTCTATAGGTTTGGTGATCTCTCCTCTCTCCTCCTCCTCCCTTCTCGATGTCCCTCTCGATGTTGATCCTTCCCTCGTGGATCCTCCCCACTCGAACCACAGCTCTCCAGGCTCTCTCCTCCTAAATCGCTCTCTCCTCTCTGATCTCTTTCCCCGCTCCTCTCACTCCAGGGACAATTCCTGTCTCGATCGGGGTGGAACGAGGCCAAAGAGTTGATCACTCTCTCCTCCTCTCTCTAGGAGTCTATCTCTCTCTCATAACTCCCCCTCCCACTTCTCCTCCCGTCCGTCTTAATCTGATCTCTTCAGCCTCCCCCTCCCCCTCGAAGTTCGTCCCACCTCTCCGACAGTCTAATCAATAGAACAACAACTCACCCTCCATCTCACTGTGCGCAAGCACACACCCACTCAACACCACACACACACCACACACCCTCTCCTCTCTACTCTCTCTCGCGTACTCTCTCTATATCTCTCTCCCTCTTCTCTCACTCATCAGTCTCTCTCGCTCTGCCCCCCTCCTCAAAGCTTCTCCTCCACTCTCCACGCACCACCCACGCTCAAATCTTCTCTCTCCCTCGTCCTCCTCATGTCTGTCGGTCTCTCACCTCTCTCTCATTCTCTCCACCTCTCCTCCTTCTCTCCTCTCTCTCTCTCTCCCCATCATCCGGTGCAGAACAGATTTCTCCATTGCCACCGCACCCACAGTCAGGAAAATAATCGTTTTGACGAAGGTTTATTTTCAGGAAGAACCGTAAAGCAGCCTAGAGTTACCCACCTTGAGTCGCTGGAGTGACGTCACTGAAGTAAATTACAAGAGGGCAACACTCAACACTGGAACCTTCCAGATCCTTTTTTTTTTTTTTTTTTTTTTTTTTTTTGAATGGAAAAGAAAGAAAACGAACACGAAAAGCAAGTGCTCGGTAATTTGATGAAATAAAAAGGTAAAACAAATTCTTATTTAAAGAGAGTACCAAGTTTACCTTAATAAATCATAAAATCAAAAAAGAAAAGAACTCGATCTCCCTCATGTTGGTGCTAATAAATTATCCTCGAAAGACTGAAAGTGGCTGCCTTGATTGTACGGTTCGAAAGGGTCGTACACAAAATTCACTTCCAACAGTGAACCTCGGAGTTCTAACCTCAGAGAGAGAAGGAGAGAGAGAGAGAGGGGGGGGGAGGGGGAGATGGCCGACGGAATTGGCCGAAGGAAACAGAAAAAAGCCCATTTGTAAAGGTGTTAGACCTCAAGAGGCGATGTGCTGGTACGGGGGGAAAAAAAAAAAAAAAATCGAATCCAACGGAAGGGAAAAAAAACACATCTCAGAACTGGATGATGGTGATGATGATGAAGATATATGATATGATATGATATGATATGATATTATATGATATATATGATGTGATGTGATGTGATATGATGTGATGTGATATGATATGATATGATATGATATGATATGATATGATATGATATGACATGATATGATATGATATGACAGGACCCAAAGTTGGTCAAACTATCACTAGGCTCTCTCCCACCCAGGAAAAAAAAAAACCCAGCTGTACTGGCCTGGGTGAAATCTGGGGGCGAATTTAGAGGGCAAAACCTGAACGTTCGTTCCCTGACAAGACTGTCCATCTGGGTGTATGATGGTGATTAGTATCCAGATGCATAGTCTTGATCAGTTATTGTTCCCATACTTCCAAAAAAAAAAAAAAAGCGGATACTTCGGACCCAGAACATTACAGGAATATATTATATCTGTGAAGCATAATCAGCGAGCTGTTTGCT
>JADBJO010005415.1:105000-120000 GCA_016801955.1 Conus betulinus
ACGGAGGGTTATGGCAATGGAGGTAGAATTACAGGATCCATAGTAGATCATGCTATACCCTGGACTCAATGAAATCTCTAGCCATTCGTTCTTGGATGATGTCATGCCTGATGCAGGGGAACTCCAAGAAAAGCTGTGGGGAACGGCGGACTCACTCTGACGGGCCGCTGACTCTGCCCAAACTACCGGACTTTCTATCTGACCAGCATGACCAGGGAACGCAGAAGAAGAAGGAGATGTCATCATTGGCACCGACCAGTGGGACACCCTCATGAACACTCTCTCAGACAGTTGTTCACTAGACTGAGACAGCACAACCTGACAGCTAAACCTAAGAAAAGCCAGTTTGCCTACCAGCAACTGGGGTTTTCTGGGTCATCATGTTGGCAAGGATATTATTCACACCGAGCCAGGAAAAGTGAACAAAATCTTAAAAGCCAGAAAAAACTAGCAAACAGAAAAGAACTCCAATCGTTTCTCGGGCTAGTGGCATATTACCTGAGGTTCGTTTCCCAATGATGCCACGATGGCAGCACACCACTCACTGATGCCTTAAAGAAAGAGACTCCTTCACGTCCCCCCTGGACCTCCTCCATGGATGCCGTCTGCATGCAGCTGAAACAAGCGATCTCCAGTGCACCTGTATTGCATTTGGCTGACGTCAATCGGCTGTTTGTTCTACGTACAGATTCTTTTCACCGAGGAATCGGCGCTGTGCTCCTACAAGAACATAATGAGACACGCTTTCCTGTAGAATACATCAGCAGAAAGCTGAAACCAACAGAAAGACGCTATGCAGTCATAGAACGGGAATGCCTAGCGCTAGTATGGGCTCTTCAGAAGTGTCTACCTTATGCTAGCGTCGAAATAAGTATCTATTTTGTTTAAATCCATGTTCACCCCCCCCCCCCCCCCCCCCCCCCCCCCCCCCCCCTCCCCCCCCCCCTCGCCCTTCCCGTCCCGCACTCACTCCCTTAATTGTTTCTGTCGTCTGTTAGGCTTTTCACTCCAAAATTCTTGTACCCCAACAAAAGCTATGCACACAAGAAATCTCCGAGTCATAAAGATTTCCACTGACCATGTTGAATGAAATGAAATTATGAACCTCAAATCCAAGGACAAAATCTTCTTTTTAACATTTTTTTTAAAGTTGCAATGGTGGTTCCTTTTCCATCTATTCAAAAGGTTCTGTTATTATTTGAAATTTACCCCCACCCCAAACTCTGACGTTTAATTCAGAGAAAAGTGCATTCTGAAACACTGCAGGAACATTTATTACCAAATGCATGTCATGTTTCAGTATGGAGAAGCCAAACTTTTGAAACTAAAGGATTGCATAGTTGCGTTTTATGCTGTCAAACCATATGAGCCATCAGGGTTATACACATTTTTAGCGCAAAAATATTGAAAAGTTCGCATTCTGTTACTTTCGACAAATCTTAATTTGTGGACAGGCCTCATAATTGAAGATCTGGGTTCTCAGTTGTGATCTCTCTCTCTCTCTCTCTCTCTCTCTCTCTCTCTCTCACGCGCACGCTCTCTCTCTCTCTCGCTCTAACACGCACTCGCGCCCCCCCCCCCCCCCCCCCACACACACACACACACACACACACACACACACACACACACACAATATCAAAGTCAAACATATACATTCCTGCAATGGTGAGCTCATGTGTGAAAACCGAACACTGTCATCCCTGGTCTACAGATTCAGACTGAACGCTCTCAGATGCAAATTCAACAGTCATGTTAAGTGCGTCTGCGATGAGGAAATAACACCTGTCCATGTTATTCTGCACTGTCAGCATTTGAAAATATTTTTACCCACTTCGATTTGTGATTCAAACGGTTTCAGATTCATCTTTCAAGAATATTTTATTGAACGATTTGCTTATGCTGGATGTTGTTAAAGGCTTAAAACGGAGCCCAGTTGGCTCATTGATTTAATGTTTACAAATGTTTTTAAGTATGTTATTGTTGTTAAGATTTCATTTTTGAAGGGAAATGGTAGGGAGGGTTCAGAGATAGGAAGACGGGAGTTTTGTTGATTGTTGTTGATTTTTTTTTTTTCGTCTAATATCACAGCATTGTGAAAAGACGTTAAAGAGAAGAACGACACACACACACACCACACACACACACACACACACACACACACACACACACACACACGCACACACTCCATTAATCCCACGATTTTGGATAGAGAACATTCCCACTATTTATAGAATCCACTTTAAGAGGCTTATTTGCTTTGGAAGAGAGGAGCCAGATTGATAACACTAAAGCCCCTTCCACACGATCGCCCCAGTATCGGCCGACCAACCGTCTGAGTGGTCCACCAGTACTACTATCTATAGTTATCCCTGCAGTGACGGTGTGACAGTGTGTGCCCATTGATAGACTGTTTATAGAGGTTGACAGTAATGACACTTGGACCGTCTTCTTCAGTCGGGGCGTGGTTTGGAATGGGTTTGTGTATGAAGGAATTCTCTGGTTTGGACTACTGCTGATTAGTTTCAGAGATGAGTGGTTCTGCTACTGTGTGTCTGCCGAGGGGGTCTGTGGATATGTGGCTGCTGTGGTGTATTCAGGGGATGAAAGTACATAGAATGATCATGTAGTTCTTGCCCGTTTCTAACCATTCCCTCTGTCTCTCTGTCTCTGAGGTCCGTCTCCTCGCGCCACTCTCTCTCTCTCTCTCTCTCTCTCTCTCCTCTCTCTCTCTCTCTCTCTCTCTCCTCTCACACACACACACTCGTCAACACACACACACACACACACACACACACACACACACACACACACACACACACACACACACATTTCCGTTCTCCTTCCCCACTCCCTCGTCCTCTCTCTCTCTCTCTCTCTCTCTCTCTCTCTCCTCTCTCTCTCTCTCTCTCTCTCTCCCACCTCACACTCCACACACACACACACACACACACACACCACACACACACCACACACCCCCACACACACACCACACACACACCACACACACACACACACACCACACCACACACACACACACACACACACACACACACACACAACACACACACACACACACACCTACACCACACACAACACACACACACACACACACCCACACACACACACCCACACACATACGTACACACACACCACACACACACACACACACACACACACACACACACACACACACACTGCAAATAAATGCATTTTGTTTGATCGCTAAAGGAAAGTGATTGATAGAGGGCTTTGTTTCAGATCTCTTTCTATTTATAGATGAACTACTTACTTTTCCAGTGTGTCTGGGCATTGAAATTTAACTTCTATTCATAACTTGCTCGCAGACATTAGATTAGACTCGACGGTGGATACCGAGAAAAAAATTAAATCAATGATGAATACATCCCACGCCAACTACAGAACAAATTCTGATATTAAAAAAAAGACAAACAAACAAACAAACAAACAAACAAAACCCAGACGTCTATCAACGAGAAAGCAAATGATGTGTATGTATCGTTATTCCCTGCACATGCAAGACGTGTTATAACAACGAACGATTTTTTCTTTAGCATTTTGTGAAGTAAGCAGCTTACTTGGAAATGATACTGGGCCTGGACATGACACTACTCTTCTCTGATAGCGGATGAAGATCCACAAGACTGGTTTTCAGTTATCGTGTAGAGTTTGACTTCTGCTGCAGATCAGTCGACAATACAGGGGTACGCATAATTATGTCAGTTTGAAGGGTTAACCAACACACATAATTATATCCGATTGAAGGGTTAACTAACACACGTAATTATATCAGTTTGAAGGGTTAACTAACACACGGATGCAGGTCATGCAGAAATAGGGTTGTCATCGTGTTCCGAATGACATAGTTACGTCTCCTACAGAGCAAACACACACACACACACACACACACACACACACACACACACACACACACACACACACACACATTAAACAGAGGGGTCTCTCTCTCTCTCTCTCTCTCTCTCTCTCTCTCTCTCTCTCTCTCTCTCGTGTGTGTGTGTGTGTGTGTGTGTGTGTGTGTGTGTTGCGTGCGTGTGTGTGTATACTCGCGTGTATGTGTGCGTATGTATATTTAGTAGAAGGCGTACTTTAAAAAAATTTTTTTTTAATGAAATCAAAATGACGGCCCTGACAATGCCACACGCTTTGTTTGGCTGATCGAAAGTGAAACCAAAACTGTCTGACCCCCCAACTAGTTGGATTGGTGATCTCTATCCAGATGCACAGCGTTATTTTTCAGATAAAAACAAAACACACACACCACACACACCACACACACACACGTGAGGTGTGTTAAGGTGTTCACTTGACGACAGCTTGAAGGAAAACCCGCTAGTCACTATCCTACGTTTTTCATGCGCGCAGGGAATGACTCTGAATGCGCGCAGGACTTGGGTGCCAGTTTACGGAGATTGTCGAGAGATTGTCTAATGATAAAAGAGGGTGTGTGGTGTGTGTGTGTGTGTGTGTGTGTGTGTGTGTGTGTGTGTGTGGTGTGTGAAGTTTGTGTGGCTGCATTTAACATTGTTTTTGTTGGTCATTCCCCCCCCCTCTCCGCCCCCCCCCCCCCCCCCCCGACTCAAAATCCCCCCCCCCGATATATATAAATCATGTTATATATATATATATATATCATATTAAATATCATGAAAGAGCAAAATACATTTTCTAGTGAAAAGTAGCCCTCAGCACTTGTGTCTTAAGAGGTTACCTTTTTATATATTTCTACTTTTCACTAGAAAATGTAGCTTGTTTTGCTCTTTCATGATTTTCTTTTGCTTCTTAGGTGGCACCTTTTGGTTGTTTTTTTTGAAAACTCAACAAACATACTATGGTATTGCACACCAGCCTTTTTCTGGGATAGCATTCTTCTTAAAACCGAAAAGGCAGAAGAGTTAAGTTACCACTTTCCGCGGTCACCGAGGAGAAACAATCAGATTTCGAAATACCGGTATCTGACCAGGACGTATCTGACCAGGACGTATATGTTATTGAGTTTTCCTCCCCATTGGAGAGTGTCTCCTCCTTGGAGACTATAAGCTTGCTGAAGTCTCATTTGAGAAGCATTTATTATTCCCCACTCACCCTCTCAAGCACATACTGTTAGTTAGGCAGAATTAACTGCCACTGCAGATATGAATGCTTTTCTTTCCCCTATTTCTTCACTCTAAGACATAAGAGCAAGTTTTTTGTTTATAGTTCAATATACACACATATATATATATATATTTTTTTTTTTTCCGCTGTATGTATTTCTCTGCGACAAGTTACTCTTGTAAATTGTCAGTGTTTTATTCATTTGTTTCTTTATTGTTGTAAATCTATTTAATTACATGGTACGTATTTGCATATTTATCAAACATTCATTCATTAATTTGTTTCTTTCTTTTTCTTTATTCCTTTAATTGTATTTGCTATCCAGTTTTGTTTGTTTATTTGACCATCTATAGTTTTTATGGGCTATTCAAATTCGTCATCGTGCAGGAAATAACTCTTTCAACATTTCCAAGCTAAAATGTGATGCATACATGCCGGAGCGTTATGTATACACGGAATCACACTGCATTTGTCTTTTGAACAATTGTCTGTGGGTTTTGTTTTCTTCCAGCAGTTAGTTGTGACGGGTGACTGGCCCTGTACTTTGGTCAAAGCAGTCTTCTGGTTCCAGAGCCTGACCGCGTTATGATTTTGAGTCTGGGTGTTTCAATTTATAAGCTATTTTGAATTGGCTGGCAGCCCTGATGCGTAGCCTCGTGGTCAGCTTGGCGTTAAACATTATCACTTGACCTATTTGCCCAGGGAAAGGCGGATAAAAGGACGCTTTCGACTTGATTCAGGGAAACGTCCATGGACCAATACACACATAACAAGGCTGGCGTGCGGTGATTAAGAGACGATTCGAAGAAGACCCGGTATGACGTACATCGTTTATTCAAACGGTATTCGAAGCTTAAAATGTGTGTGTGTGTGCGTGCGTGCGTGCGTGCGTGCGTGTGTGTGTGTGTGTGTGTGTGTGTGTGCGTGTGGTGTGTGTGTGTGTGTGTGTGTTGTGTGTGTGTGTGTGTGTGTGTGTGTGTGTGTGTGTGTGTGTTGTTTTAGAGTTGCATTGACGCAACCGCGCCATAGTGTAGTATTGATCAATTGCCACCTCTTTTTTAATACGGGGAAATGAGATCTTCTACACGATCATCAGAGATAAAAATGGGCCATTGTTCTCAGTCCAGCCTATGATATGTGTGTGTGTCTGTGTCTGTTTTTGCCATACTGTTGTTTTTTTTTCTGTTTATTCGGACTCTATGTGAGGTTCTCTTTGATCAATTCTTGCTATGTTCACTGCAGATTCTGTCTTCATCTTCTTTTCTTCTTCTGTTCTTGCATGTGGAAACTGCTGTACGAAGACAACGATGACAAGAAGGAGAAGGAGAAGAAGAAGAGAGGAAGAGAAGGAGGAGGAGGAGGAGGAGGAGGAGAAGAAGAAGAAAAGAAGAAGAAAGAAGAAGAAGAAGAAGAAGAAAAATAATAGTAATAATGATAATATCCTAAACAGGTATAAAGGATAACGATTGTTTAGCCAGAAAGGATGCACTGTCTGTCTTGATCACATTGAAAAGGGGCATCATTTTCTGTCTGCATGCACTGTGTGCTCAGATGTAAGGAAAACATCTCTAGCGCCTTTTGCATGTTCATCGGAACACGCACTCATAAGAACGAATCTTTTATAGAACGTGTGTTCTCAAAATGTGTAACACTACATGAACAGAAGAGACGGGGAAACATGTTCAAAAGAAAGATAAGATCAAAAGAAAGATAAAAATCAAAAGAAAGATAAAATCAAAAGAAAAAGAAAAATCAAAAGAAAGTTAAAATCAAGAGAAAGATAAAATCAATAACGCACACTCAGTTTGAAAACGCACTGTATTTATTTCAAGACGAGGGTGAACAACAGGGAATTGTAAGAGGGAGGAGGTTATATAATCCATCATCTGGCATCGCTGTTGTTCATTATATGCCCAGCGACAAATACATTTACCAGCTTACAACGCATCATGTCTGTCACGGATGAACAGCAGTCTACTTCAACATGGACATGCTGGTCAAAGATAAAAAACCCAAACAAACAAACAAAAAAAAAACGGTTTGACTATTGGACACCCAAAGAGAATTCGTGGTTAAGGAACAATATTCTGTTTGCTGAAACTTTCATTTTTCAGCCTCCGTTTTTCCACGCGTAAGGTCTCATTCGATTTATTAACCTGGCAGTGTGCACTGGACCTGAAATAAACTATTGCTGTAATCTCTATAAATAGAAGACACTGAGCTGTCCAGCAATCGGTATATTTCATGTCCCGACAGTAATATCATCAACGATGTTGGAAAACATGAAATTTGGGGCACCTGTTTTAGCATTTTTGTCAGTTGCTTCATTTATTGATATTCCTCCGTGAGAGAGGATCCAGCAAAAATAAACAACCGTTCCCTTCACGACAAGACAATGTAAAAGACATTTTATCAACAAATATCAAAACCTTCTCCATTCTAATCAATACTGAAGATCATTGACGTAGAGTCTATCGAAAAATATTGGGAATTGCGGAAGAGGATCTTGAATGACCTTCAGAATGTGTTTCAAAACTGTGATTCACGCTGTCAATTCAACTGTAAATACCACCTTTAGCAAAGCGTGTGTAATTTTGCTCTTAATAGAAGACTTTCCGCTGAGAACTGAAAACAAAGAAACGATCAAATAAACAAACGACGCATTCACCCATAGTAAAGGGACCTGATGATTAATGCCTTACGGGTCGATGCGTCAAAATGTGAAATCGTCTCTTTTTCCATCCCTCCTTCGTCTCTCTCTCTCTCTCTCTCTCTCTCTCTCTCTCTCTCTCTCTCTCTCTCTCTCTCTCTCTCTCTCTCAATGGAAAAGATCTCTCTTTCTAGTAGTAAACAATCTAGCCCAATGGAAAGTGCAGTGGTATAATACACCTTTGACTTTCGTTGAATCTTGCACATCGGCGGAAGCTGAACATGGGGTCAACCCGTTATAATATCATCTCTCTCTCTCCTCTCTCTCTCTCTCTATCTCTCTCCTCTCTCTCTCTCTGCGATCTTTCTCTCATGTTCGAGTGTGTGTGTTATAGTGTGTTGTATGTCTGTTCTGTCTGTCTTCTCTAGAGGCTTACATCAGTGTTTCGTCACGGTATTGTGATCTCTCTCTCTATCTCTATCTATCTATCTCTCTCTCTCTCTCTCTCTCTCTTCTGCGATGTTTAAATCATGTCGATGGTAATTTTCTGTCTGTCTGTCTGGTCTGTATTGTCGTTGTCTGTCTGTCAGTCTGTCTGTCTGTCTCTCTCTCTAGCCTCTAGCTCTAGGTCTCTGAATCTCTCGTCGGATCGATCTCATCTCTCTGAGTTTCTTGCTATCTATCTCTCCTTCTCCTCTCTCCCTCTTCTCTTTTCGTCTATGATCTCTCTGCTCTCTCTCTTCTCCTCCCTATCTCTCCCTCCCTCGCTCTCTCCCTGTACGATGTACTCATCTCTCCTCATCTCTCCCCCTCCCCCCCCCCCTCACCCCTATATCCCCATTCTCTCTGAGTGTTTTTTTTTCTCTCCTGTCTCTCTCTCTCTCTCTCTCTCTCTCTCTCTCTCTCTCTATGTAAGCTGCTTACATCATGTTCATTCATTCTCTCTATCTTCCTCCGCCCCGGTCCAAAATCCCCCCCTCGCTCTCTCTCCATCTCCTCTCTCTCTCCTCTCTCTCTCTTCTGGTCCTCTCTTCTCCTCTCGCTCTTCCTCCGCACTCCCTGTACCATGCTTACATCATGTTTCACATATATCCGCTCTTCCCCCGCCCCCCCCCCCCCCCTGTGTGTGTGTGTGTGCGTGTGTGTGTGTGTGTGTGTGTGTTGTGTGTGTGTGTGTTGTGTGTGTGTGTGTGTGTGTGGTGCGCCATGTGGTACACCGATGTTTGATTATTTAGTGTTATTTGTCCATTTTTCTTTTCTGTCATGGAGGGTAGGGGGTGGAAGTGGATAGTAAGGGAAATGCAGACAGAGTGTTGGCGGGGACGGAGGGTGGAGAGGGCAAAGAGGACCGGAGATGGGGATCGAAGTCTAGACGCACAAAAATCCCATGTATGTTTATATCTGTTGCAACAAACAACAAAAACACAACAACAAACAACAACAAAACAAAAAATTCAAAAAACAGAAAAAAAAAGTTTGTCTTATTTTGTCTCTGCTTGTCTGTCTGTCTTGTCTGTCTGTCTGTCTGTCTGTCTCTCTCTCTCTCTCTCTCTCTCTCTCTCTCTCTCTCTCTCTTCTCTCTTTCACACACACAGACACACACACACACACACACACAAACACACACACACACACACACAAACACACACCGCCTCCTCCTCTCGTCGTCATGGTTGCTATTGTGGTGATCTATTTTCACGTTTCAAATTGAACTTCAAGAATGTTAACAATGTGGCAGTTAACTTTTTTTTTTTTTGTTTATTCTAAAACTACTTGTGCCAATATGCACACGAATCAGCGTACACTTGAAAAAACCTCGTCCTACAATTTTTCGTTTCCCAGACACAACTTTGTGCAAAATATGATTGACAAAGATAACGTCAGAGGTTAGTATATTAATTTGACAGAGTTTAGTCAAGTTGGAATGCGCGTATATTCATTTTTTTCAAAACAATATGATTTTATCTATAATTAAACTCATTTCTGCCTCGAGATACAATGATAGTATCATTTTAAAAACATGTCAAGTGCCGGTGTGGTGTGTGTGGTGTGTGTGTGTGTGTGGTGTGTGTGTTGTGTGTGTGTGTGTGTGTGTGTTACGCGTGCGTGCGTGCTGCATCACTGATCATTGATAAATGTTTTTCGAAGAATACACCACTCGTACGTTTGAGGCTTTTTTTTTCCCATTGACACTTAAGTTTAAGATATACTCTCATTTTCAGCGATTGAGTGAAGTGAGTGCCTGAACCACGTGTGTCTTGGTGAGCTCTCAATAAACTTACGTTCTTGCTAACACACTTCTACCTATTGCCTTATGTTCTTACAAACATAGCCGACACTGTGGCTTATTCTCACAAAGGAATTCAGTCATGCACTCATTTTTTTTTCACTGAGAACTAAAAAGGCCAGCTCGAAAAATTGAAAAACAACAGCAAAAACAATAAAAACATTAAGTGGACAACAAAACACATAAAAGAAAAATGTCACTTTAAATTAATCAATATCCTGGATCTGGTTTCCTTATTATCAAACCTTATGAGTTGACTTCAATGCGGTGGACAGACGTTCACTATGGCCCTTTGCGGTCGGCTGGGTTATATAGCAACATTGCCTCACCACCATTCCCGTAACTGTCATTGACGAACACAAGATTAAAAACATTACCCTTCACCAGCACATCGAAGAAACAGTGACAGCCGTTGGAAATGAACATGAGGCTAATACTGCTCAGTCTTAATGTTCAATACAGCCATCTCTGTTGGTGTGTGTGTGTGAGAGAGAGAGAGAGAGAGAGAGAGAGAGAGAGAGAGAGAGAGTGGTGTGTGTGTGTGTACGGAGAGAGAGAGAGAGAGAGTACGGCAACCAAGAAAAAATCTCTCTCTCTCTCTGTGTGAGAAAGAGAGAGAGATTGAGAGAGAGTGCACGGAGAGAGAGGAGAGAGAGAGAGAGAGAGAGAGAGAGAGAGTACGGCAACCAAGAAAAAAATCTCTCTCCTCTCTCTCTCTCTCTCTCTCTCTCTCTCTCTCTCTCTGTGTGTCGCAGTGACAGCTAAGCACGAACAGGGAGAAATCAATGAGATGGCTCGGAATTCAAAATGGCGGCCAGAGCCCTTGGTGAGCAGACGACAAAAACCGAACGGCAAAATTACACTGACTCTAGTGTGTTCCTTCTCTGCTCTGTCCTCTGTCAACTCGAAGAAAAATGAGAGGGAAGAAGGGAGGGAGGGGACAGAGGGAAAAGGAGCGCTGGGGGAGGGGGGTGGGGGGCTGGCTGCTTGATGGAGAGAGGGGGCGGGGGAGAATGTGAGGGGAGGAAACAGAGGGTATAGAAGAAATGGGAAGAGCGGGCGAGGTATAGAGCGGTGAAGCGACAAAACTGCGATAGTATCTTTGCAAGCTGTCTTCTTGGTCGGCGGCCAAAATCTGAAGAGGTGGGTGGACAGCAGAGAGAGAGAGAGAGAGAGAGAGGAGAGAGGAGAGAGAGATCGGCGATCGATCGATTAAAAAGATCCTTAGAAAGAAGACAAAGGAAATGACAAGCGGAATGAGGCGGGAGCGGCGAGGGGGGGGTAGGGTGGGGGGAGGGTTGTGGTTGTCTTAGGGCGAGATGGGAAGGCCAAGACGTTGTGATCATGTTGAAGACGCCCCATTCATTTATTTATTTATTTGAAAGAGAGGACACTAGGACCGCCAATCGATTAAAAGCACATGATTCGTGCGAGACGGCAAAATTTGTCTTTTCGTTTTGGGAGGTTTCGACGACTAAAAGCCAGAGAGTTTTTTTCTTAAGATGTCTTTATTGTATTTGTTTGTTTGCTCGTTTCTGTACTGATTTGACTTGTTATTTTAGCCTTTTTTTTTTTCCAGAAGTGGACATACTCTAAGACAGAATAGACTAAGATTTGACTTTGACGATCATGTGAATTTGATCACGTCTTTCCTAACGAAATTATACAAGTTTGAACTACAAATTATACAAGTTTGAACTAAAAATATTTTTAAACAGCGTAAATAAGAGCTGTGATAAAAATCAAAATAAAACAAACAAAAATCAAAGAGACAAAAACGAAACGGGAAGCAAACGTCTAGCTTGATTGATTACATTTTCTGTTAGAATCGATGCCTCACATGATCGAATGCTATTAATTTGTTGACGTGATGAATGATTATTATGGTATTTATGTAATGTGCCTTTTCAATAGTTATTCCAAAAGCTCATTTAATCTCAAACGTAAGTTCAAGGTCTGGTGTGGATTAGCTGTGTGTGTGTGTGTGTGTGTGTGTGTGTGTGTGTGTGTGTGTGTAAGTGTGTGTGTGTGTGTGTGTGTGTGTGAGAGAGATAGGTGTTAGAGAAAGAGAGACAGAAACTCTGTGTGTGTGTGTGTGTGTGTTGTGTTTGCTTGCGTGCGTCCGTCCGCGCGCGCGTTTGTGTGTGTGTTGTGTGTGTGTGTGTGTGTGTGTGTGTGTGTGTGTGTGCACGCGCGACACCATCTATTACACCCTCCTTTCAGCAACAAAATAAAATGATGGGGGATAATAAAAACTGCTAAAGACAGACATTTCATTACCCTAAGCATGTAATTTTCCCCCGTAACAATTATTACACGCTGAAACCTACCCAATGAATATCACACCGCCCCCTCAAACCCCCCCTTCCTCGCCCCCCTACCCCCCAATCCCCGCCTCCTCCCTCTTCTCTGCCTCCCCCTCCCATCGTAGGGGAAATAGAAAGAACAGACTACTTCTTAAACGACTTGCTTTTAATACAGTTTTCTTTTTCTTGGCCTGAGCTCTCACTAGTCTAGACAATCTTCCTAAGGACCTGATTTCACAACGAATTGTGCTGGCCATTTTGAGAGAGTTTACTGTGTAATTAGACTCAGCAGGAGAGCAGCAGCGACAAGGATGGAGTACAATTGTGTACAAAAAATAAGGCCTTGGGGGAAACTAGACCCCAGGAGCCTGAGAATAGGAACTGATTTAATGGTGACCTCTATTTCCTACAGCACACACACACACACACACACACACACACACACACACACACACACACTCACTAACACACACACACACACACACACACCACACACACACACACACACACACACACACACACACACACACAACACACACACAACACACGCGCACGAACGCGAACACGGACGACACACACACACACACACACACACACACACACACACACACACACACACACACACACACACACACGCCTGCAAGCGCACCGCACGCATGCGCGCACGCACGCATATACGCATGTGCACTGCCCCCTCCCCCCCCCCCCCCCCCCCCCCCCTCCACGCACACACACATACACCTTGCGAGAGAGAGAGAGAGAGAGAGAGGAGAGAGAGAGAGAGAGAGAGTGAGTGAGAGAGAGAGAAAGACAGAGACAGAGACAAACAGACAGACAGACAGACAGACTGAGAGAGACATGTGTGTGTGTGTGTGTGTGTGTGTGTGTGTGTGGTGTGTGTGTGTGTGTGTGTGTGTGTGTGTGTGTGTGTGTGTGTGGTGCGTGCGTGTGTGTGGGGGGAGGGGGAGGGGGAGAGGGATGGAAAGGAAGAGACGAGGTGGGAGAGTGGTGGATACAGAGCGAGATAACCATCGTCTCTATCCCCTCATCCTCCCCTCCCTGCCCCCCCCCCCCCACCCACCCTCCCCCCCCATTCCCTCACCTCCCCACCCCTCCCGCGCAATGAAGGTTCAATTTCAACTTGGAAAACACATTAACTTAATAAATAATGCAAAAAAAAAAAAAAAATTCAGTATGTTTACATCCATATTTGTGTGTGTGTGTGTGTGTGTGTGTGTGTGTGTGTGTGGTGTGTGGTGTGTGTGTGTGTGTAAAAGACGTGAAAGTCACATGAAAAAAAAATGTTTTCATGTAGAATATCATAATAATATATATTATCACAATAAGTATATATCCCTACTGAGTACGGTGTTCTTGTGGATCAATCACACGAGGCCTTGGTTCATGTTCTCATCTGCGCCTGCTGCCGAGAATGCTTAATCATAAACATGATGATGATGATGATGATGATGGTGACAATAGTGATGTCAATGATGACGTTGATAATGATGATGATGTATTATGATGATGAGTACATCCACTCTACAACTGAGTCCCTCACAACAAAGCTAAAAGTCCCCTAGCTCATCATAAACCTTGTGCCCATCCTCCTTAACTCTTCTGCCAGTTTCCAATTTGTTTGTCTCGCCATTATGATCAGGATTACTTTTGTCTTTGTTACTGTGTGCAATGTGTGCCCGAAAATGACGAGCGAGCCTCTGTGTTTTATGACACCATTATTCTGTCCTTCCCTTGCCAAACGACCAGTCGGTGTCATCATTCGAATATCTCACCGGCACAGTTTTACGACGTTTATGACGTTTCTATGGAAAACGTATTAATAACAAAGGAGGAGAGAAAGAGACAGAGAGAGAGACAGAGACAGAGAGAGAGACAGAGAGAGAGAGAGATTTAGACAAGGAGAGAGAGTGAGAAGAGAGAGAGAGAGACAGAGACAGAGAGACAGACAGACAGAGACACAGAGAGAGAGAGAACTTTAGTGTGTGTGTGTGTGTGTGTGTGTGTGTGTGTGTGTGTGTGTGTGTGTGTGTGTGTGTGTGAGACAGACAGAGACAGACAGACAGACTGACAGACAGATAGACAGGATATTGATACAGGAATAAGACTGTGTGTGTGTGTGTGTGTGTGTGTGTGTGTGTGTGTGTGTGTGTGTGTGTGTGTGTGTGTGTGTGTGTGTGTGTGCGTGCGTAAGAGAGAGAGAGAAAGAGAGACAGACAGACAGACAGACAGGCAGGCAGACAGAAGACTGGCAGAGAGATCGACAGGATATTAATAAGGAATGAATATGTGTGTGTGTGTGTGTGTGTGTGTGGTTGTGTGTGTGCGCGCGCGCGCGCGCGTGCGTGCGTGCGTGCGTGCTTGAGAGCGAGTGTGTGTGCGCGCGCGCGCGCGCATGCGCGTGTGTGTGTGTGTGTGTGTGTGTGTGTGTGTGTGTGTGTGTGTGTGTGTGTGTGTGTGTGTGTGTGTGTGAGAGACAGAGAAAGAGACACAGAGAGAATATTGATAAATAAGAGAGAGAGAGAGAGAGAGAGAGAGAGAGAGAGAGAGAGAGAGAGAGAGATAAATAAAGAGAGAGAATAATTACTGTTAGGTCGTTGTAA